>JBAMJV010005323.1:95000-153874 GCA_037951105.1 Echinarachnius parma | reverse complement strand
ACTGGCCTCGGAACTAAATAATGGAATCAAGACTGGACTGTACATTTGGAACAATAACGAAATAATGAAATCAAGACTGGACTGTACATTTGGAACAATAATGGGGCTAGCACGTTTTTCCGACAGAGACACAAGCACAAAAGACCAAGGAAACGTGTATTATCCCTTTTTATAAAATGGGTAGAAGAATCCCTGCATTCTGATTGGTCAATATTAACATGTAGAAGATTTTTACTGATGCATGGCTCACTTTAGTTTGATTTTCAGTCTTTTTGCGCTTATTTTATAAAAACAAATGCTGCACAGGGGTATTTCGTGGATTAAAAAAAAAAATAATAATCATTTAAAAACAAAAATTTAATGTTAAAAATTGATATAAATTTGTTTATTTCATCTAAAAAAAATATATAGAAATAGAACAAATTATAAATGTTTAATTTTTTTTAATTTTAAAATTAATATAAGCAAAATTTTATAATAAAAACAAAATAAATAAAATAAAATGTGAAATCAAATTTTTTCCCAGCCATGGGTCGGTACTTTTGAAGCCATGGGTTAGTACTTTTGAAGCCATGGGTCGGTAAATTTAGCCAATTTAGCCATTACTGGGAAAAAGTCTGATTTTCACATTTTTTCGCGCCCATTTTATAAAACAAATGCTGCACAGGCATATTTCTTCGATCGGTAAGAATTGTATGCACTCTTTTAACTATGGAAATGGTCTAAAACCCAGGCGCGGATCTACGGGGGGGGGGGGGGGGGGGGGGGGGTTTAGGGGGTTTAAACCCCCCCCCCCCCCTTGGGCTGCCAAGTGAAAATGTGATGTGCATAGAAAAACGCCATCATGGGTTTAAAACCCCCCCCCCCCCCCCCCCTTGGGCTGCCAAGTGAAAATGTGATGTGGAAAACATCACTTACGGGGGTTCAAAATAGCAAAAAAAATCGCCGCTTCGCGGCTCGTGGACGATGCTCTGCATCGTCATTTGGTCAACCCCCCCCCCCCTTAGCAAAAAGACATCACTTACGGGGGTTCAAAATAGCCAAAAAAATCGCCGCTTCGCGGCTCGTGGACGATGCTCTGCATCGTCATTTGGTCAAACCCCCACCCCCCCTTAGCAAAAAGACATCACTTACGGGGGTTCAAAATAGCCAAAAAAATCGCCTCGCCGCTACGCGGCTCGTGGACGATGCTCCGCATCGTCATTGGTCAACCCCCCCCCCCCCCCCCCCTTAGCAAAAAGCTAGATCCGCCCCTTGCCGTAGGCGTACCGGCGGCCGCCGAGCAGGCTACGTTTTGGGGTTGTGACCATATACGGTAGCCTAAATGACCTACTTTACTTTGAGAGTTTTATATCGCAATGCTGCACATGCTTGTTATACCAAGGAGGTTCTATACAGGGTGGCCCCAAAAACCGGAACGGGGCACTTCCCAAAATATAGCAACATAATGATTATGTCCATCGGATAGGGGGTCTTTTCCAATGAAAAACGATACCAAGATCAGTCATTTTGGTCATGTAGTTTTTGTTTTAGGCAGCTCTGAGTAACACCATGTCAGGTTCCCTTTTTTGTCAATTTTTACCAAGTCATGGTGCCTGTCATAGCATTCGAACAACGAGCAATACGCGCGTTATTGTTAGTGTGCATTCAGCCGTGTGCCGAGAGAATGGCCATGGTTGCTCGACGCTATGACGAGCACAAAGTGCGATTTATCAGGCACTGACTTGGTAAAAATTGACAAAAATGAGAACCTGACATGGTGTTACTCAGAGCGCCATGAAACAAAAACTACATGACCAAAATGACTGATTTTGGTATCGTTTTTCATTGGAAAAGACCCCCTATCCGATGGACATAATCATTATGTTGCTATATTTTGGGAAGTGCCCCGTTCCGTTTTTTGGGGCCACCCTGTATAGTCTATCGAGGTTTCAACAGCACGTTAGTCAGGGGAAACTATAATATAGGTTTTCCCATTCATTTTAACACTATTGTCATTCAATTTCATTAATTCGTCATTCAATTTCGTCCCGAGAAACCAACAGAGCGTAAATCCCAACTTCAATTTCGTCAATGGTCATTCTATTTCGTCATTGGTCAACCAATTTCAAATATTTCGCATTCAAAATCGTCAATTGTCATTGGAATTCGTCTCGGCCACTGAGCGGGTGGTGAATGTTAAGTTCAATTTCGTCATTGTGCAAACAATTTCGTGAATTTGTCATTCAAATTCGTCAGGTGGTATAGCCTTTTGTTGAGATAGGAAAACCAGTGTGTGTGTGTGTGTGTGTGTGTGTGTGTGTGTGCGTGTGTGTGTGTGTGTGTGTGTGTGTGTGTGTGTGTGTGTGTGTGTGTGTGTGTGTGTGATGTGTGATGTGTGTTTGTTTGTTTGTTTGTTTGTTTTATTTCCAAATCAAGATGAAACAAAATAAATAAAAAGTTCAGTTTGATTTACTTCAAATCTCTTACAAAATATATAAAACAAAACATAACAAGATTACATATATTTCTATAAAAAAATATATAATTGAATGAAGATATGTTTTAAACGTATGTGTGTGTGTGTGTGTGCGTGTGTTACCCCCTATATCATTAATGTTACAATTTAACAATTACATCAAGACAATTTATAACAGAAAATTACCTCCTAAATACATAGGACGAATTTGAATGGAGTTTTGACGAAATTGGTTGCCAATTGACGAAATTGCTTTCGCTTTTATGTGTTCAGCAACTGTGACCGACGAATTTGATTTGCAATTGACGAAAATGTGTGCCTAATGACTAAATTGTGTGGTGATTGTGTTAAATTGATTGACGAAAGACGAAATTGAAGTTGGGATTTCCGCTCTGGTGGTTCCTCGGGACGAATTTGAATGACGAATTAATTAAATTGAATGACAAAAGTGTTAAAATGAATGGGAAAACCTATATTATCATTACCTTCAAATCAGCTTGTTTCAACTTGTTTCAACTTGTTTCAACTTGTGAAAATCAGAGATATTCATCACTTTATGGCTGAATAAGCACAGATTAAAGACAAAATGGCCCAATTCAAAAGTCACAAGGCATTGCGCGTGCCTGTACATTCTTGTGAAACAGAGTCATGTGGCTGAATGCATTGATTATGGTTTATGAAACAATGCTGTTCGATATTCCATTCATTTTGATTTTTGTATGGCACATGTCACTGGCGTAAATCTGTTCGGAAAGCACAATGCTTTGGGGGGTCGAGCAATTGTTCACAAACAATGCTCGCCCCTCCAATGGATTGTGTTTTCCGAACAGTTTTACGCCAGTGGCACATGTGGTAAAATGCATTAATCGCAATTGTAAAACAGTGTATTTTAAAATTTTCCAATACTCACTAATTTGTAATGATGATAATACTTTTGCGAATTTTGAAATATGACTATTTTCTCTGTAATGTGAGCTCACTCAACCATGAATTAATCGTTACCTCTTATGTTTACACATTGTTTTTCTAACTACCATAGAGATATTTGGGCAAGACGAAATCTTGAAATGATTCTCAGTTATGAAATTATGGGCAATTGTTTAGGGGGTAGTTACTTTTTGTGTTCGGTTTAGTTGATGATGATCTCTCTATTTAATCATTATTTCAACAAAACATCACATGCATAGTTTTGTATGAAAAATGGTTGAAACCGGCCAATGCCTTTTTAGAGAGCGTCCTTTTGTGTTTTAATGGCTCTTTTTGAATGATAACAGGCTTTTTACTTAGTCGTTTGTAATGTTATATACCTTTCGAGCATGGTGGAGTTATAAGTTATAAGTTTGTAATGTTACTGTGCAGGTTTTGGTTACTTAAAGGGGACCACCAGGCAAAGGACAACACATTATTATATGTTTTGGTACCGTTTTGTGATATCAAATAGACACCCAACATTTTGCAAACGGTTGTGTAATTCATAAACTGCTATTTCCTGGTTCCAACGGGCCAAGCATTTGCGAGTGCGCCAATACTATTCACGCTTGCGTCAATAGAATCCCGGATGATTCGTTCGCTCTGCACAGAGCGCTCGTGCTCTGCAAACATATAGTCTACGTAGTTCAGACCGCATTAACGCATGGATGAGAATGGTGATGCGTTTTCCAATTATATATTTTTTTTCTGAAAACATATTTTTGTGAACTTGTTGAAGGAATGGAATACTAAAGATATTACCTTTCTATAATACGAATATTATTTTTGGGTGGTGGTACCCTTTAAGTTCAGCCTTACCAAAAATGTACTACCCCTTTAAAGGGATAGTTGAGTATTGGTCAAACTTAATTTAGTAACCAAAACCTGCATCAATACGTTACAAAGTAATATGTATAACTACATCATGCTCAAAATGTATATATACACAATTACAAGCGACTAAGTAGAAACCCTGTTATCATTTTTTTTTAAAGAGCCGTTACAAGTTACAACTCAAGAGGGCGCTCTCTAAACACTCATTGGTTTAAGCCATTTTTTCAAACATAATTAGGTTACATGATTTGGTATCGTTTTTTTTTAAAATATCAAATAGATACCCAATATTTGGCAAAGAGTTGTGTAATTCATAAGCAAAGCAATTAATTACCACAACTTACAGAACCACTATCATTTCCTGGTTCCGTACGGGCCAAACATTTGCGAGTGCGCTCGCCAATGCTATTCACGCGTACGTTTGGAGACAATAGAATCCCGGACGATTCGTTTGCTCTGGACAAAGTAGTATCCGTAAATGCAGACCCATATGAACGCATGCTTTAAAATGGTGATGTGTTTTCCAATTATATATTTTGTTTTCTGGAAACATATTTTTTGTGAACTTGTTGATGGAATGGACTACTAAAGGCGTTGCCTTTCAGTTATAAGAATATTATTTTGGGTGATGGTATACCGTTATGGCACAGGGGCTCGATTACGGACCAACAACATTTACCATGGCAATGTGCATCATTGGCTCTAACTCATTGATGTCAATATGCTAGATTAGTATACACATCAACATAACTCAGTATGAGCACACAAACCTCCCTAACTCATTCAATCCTAACAGATAATTGCATAAAAGTTTGAAATCTATTGTAAAATTGAAATTAATTGCATATTAGAACAAGACACACTTGAACAAGCAGATGTGCGCATTTAGTCACAATATTATTGTCTTTCTGGCAATTTATTACACTTTTACAATCATTTGCCCATCGAGGTCCAGAGGTTATAAGTAAGAGTTAAGAGCTAAAAGTATGTGGACCTTTACGATCGACCCCTCCTATGTATGAATCAATCTGTTGTGTTTAACTGTCTTCTTAGGATTAACGCTTTCATTAATTTTCAATGCAGATATACATAGCGATAGTGGAACGCTGACCATGGTATGTTGTTGGTTTATTTTATTTTTGTTTACTACATCATGTACAAAGTATATTCTACATTAGTTATTAGTGAGGCTCTTATGAGCACCATTGATATCCACTCTTTTACATATTTGTTCACATCTTTGATTAGTGATACTTATCAGGATTAATCGTCTTATTCCCTACAATGATGTATCAGGACCTCCCTGGTTGTATTGTTTACTGCTCATCCTTTCACCCCCGTTTGGCGGCTGGCCTTGCCTTTCTCACAAAGAAGTAAAGCCTGATAAAGTTACCTCACATTACGTGTAATACTTTGATGAATGGGTGATCTACTTTCGTACTTATTGTCTGTCTATGGTTTACTGCACACACTTTAAAAATAAGAGATCGCTGGGGCCCCATTGGACAGTGAGGGGCCGGGGGGGGGGGGGGGGGGGGGGGGGAGGGAGAAGCAATTACCTCGGAGCCCATTGGGCGTCGAAAACGGACACGCAACATTTACTATGGTAATTAGCAATTTAGCATCATTGGCTCTAACTTATCGGTGCCACTATGCTCGAATAACATAATACGAATCAAAAGAACTCAGCAGAGTACATACCTTCCTAACTAATTCAACCGAAAATAATCAACCAACCAAGCATATATATATATACGGCAGATTAGTAAAACTAGGGCTGTTCCTGGGTCAAATAAGGTCGAGCCCTCGCCCCCATGGTTGCATACATTGTTGCAATCAATTAAATTGAATAATTAAAACAGAAAATATAAATGCGCATTTTAGTCACATGATCTGACTTGCAATCAAGTGCACTTTTACAATTAGCAACTTTTTACTGCAACGGGAGCCCATAATTGGGCGTCGCAACATTTACGCAACATTTACCATGGTAATTAGCAATTTAGCATCATTGGCTCTAACTTATCGGTGCCACTATGCTCGAATAACATAATACGAATCAAAAGAACTCAGCAGAGTACATACCTTCCTAACTAATTCAACCGAAAATAATCAACCAACCAAGCATATATACGGCAGATTAGTAAAACTAGGGCTGTTCCTGGGTCAAATAAGGTCGAGCCCTCGCCCCCATGGTTGCATGCATACATTGTTGCAATCAATTAAATTGAATAATTAAAACAGAAAATATAAATGCGCATTTTAGTCACATGATCTGACTTGCAATCAAGTGCACTTTTACAATTAGCAACTTTTTACTGCAACGGGGCTTAGAGCTTATAAGTGACATTTTTCTATCAAATCCTATATCTCTGCATGCCTCAAGCTGTTTTGATCATCTGTCCCCTTCATTTATTTTCAATGCATAATACATATATAAGTGGAACATTGTTGTTAATTCTTGCTCTTTTTTCGCAAAATAAGTCGTTCTAGTAATTAGTTAGGCTTTTATGAGCTTCATTGATGTCCACTTTTTACATATTTCAAATATTCCGATTTGATATTATTTATTGATATTTCAGATGTTTGTGAACCGATTTTGAAGGTTATTCTGTCATGAATTGTAGGCTATGTAGTCCGTGGGCCAGAGGGGTCTACCTGTGACCCCCCCTATGATCCTCCGACTTGGGTGTCATTTTGTTCATTGATATGTCTAATGTTAGAAACAAAATGTTAACAAGAAAAAAACTCATATACACTATGTTTTTTAACTACTTTTTTGGAGATATGTAAAAATAGCACTTTTTCATTTGTTGCTGCATTTCTTAGGGTTGGTGAAAATTGAGATTGCGTCAAGTGCTCTCATTTGATAATGGCTAGGTCTTTATAAACTAAATTTTGCTGATACATATATTTATATATGCCTAAGACACAGGAAAAGTTTCATGGTCAAAGTTGATTGGCTTCATATAATTATGACGTCATCAAATTTGCATATGAAAAATCATTGGAATTTCCGTAAACAAAACGGTCAAAAAAACAATGTTCATTAGTATAGTTTATTTTTTTCGCCATGAGAATGATGATAATGAGCTTAAACTTATTATGTCTACTTATGAAAGTATATTCAAATCAGAAATGCTATTATCCTTTGAATATAATGTACAAAAATTACATTTTTTATTACGTAATCACCATGCGTCATATGCAATTGTAAGGCATATGATGGCCATTTTGTGTAGGGCACAAAACGGTACATATTGCTCCCTCTTTAATTTCTTTTTTTTAGAACCAATCACTCTCATATTTGGCACATATGTAGAACTAGTAGGGCTCTTCAGTTTGCAATAAGTAGAATTTCAAAAGGTCATCAAATGAGGGCGCTATTCACTAAAATTTGATAAAAACATACAAAATCCTATATATTCTGATAACAATTTTATTTTTTCTCTATCTGTCTGATTCGTATAGACATCTTGACATTTTGTTTGCATTATTATGTAACCTACTTTCCCTAGAATGAAATTGAAGACTGTTATGTTGTTTCTTGTATATTTTAGGGTCTAAATTAGTTATAACTCAGACTGAATTGTACCTTAAAAGTGGAATGGGGATTACATTGCGCTACATACAAACAATTTCAGATTATTCACTTAGTAGTAACCCTATGTATATCTAGTCCTGAGTCAGATTTTTGAGAGCATGTACTCCAATATCAAGTTAAGACAAAATGTTTTGGGAAAATTCTGGTCAGAAACTTGTTTTTCAATATTTGAATTATACTTCTGTTTGGCATCACATTTGTTTGTTTCAGAAAAGAGAACAAATGAACATCTCTTGTTTACAGTTCATTATTTGATATACCTACCCTCCAAAAGTGACAGAAACTTCATGTGACAACTAGATGAGTACACATTCATGCCTTTAAATGATTACCATGGTGACAGAAAGTGGCAAATGAATTGAATGCAAATTAAAGTTAACGACCACATTGAAAAATGTTTTAGATCTTGAAAAGTTGTTTGGAATTTATAGAGGCACATGCAGGGGAATGTCTGTGTGTGTAGAACTGTTAACTCCTTTTGCAACATTTGCGCTCTTAGTTTTTACTAAAATAAACGTACTATGTCTCAATACTCATAATACATTTACACGGGATACTAAATACATTCAGTTAATCACTGACACCTCACAAATGATCTGTTAGCATGAAGGCCTGTGAACGCATGGTTGTGGCAATAGCTGATGTCAGTTAGATTCCATATTTCATGGTCTTTGTTTTTCTTTACTTCAAATAAATGGTATAAGCAAATACGGGTGACAAATAGTGTATACCTCGAATTTTATCACGGAACTTAAGCATTACACCGTCTGTCTCATCTACTGTAGTGATCAGATATAATGCCAAAGTATCACTATCGTTATGCCAGGAAATTATCATAAAGAATGATAAAATAATTAAGCATCTGCCTTCTGTGCCACATGTTTAAGCTTTTGAAGCGCTTTATCCTAAACCAGCACCATGCAATCACAAAAGAGCACCCCAATCTTGGGCAGGCTGGCTCCTGACCAATACTAAATCACGAGCTAAGTAATTAATTTGCCACAGTCCATAGAAGATGGCTTAAAACCAACTGCTGTCTATGCATATGGAACTGTAAGCCACTGGCTCATCCTAAACATGTAAATGAGATTACAATTGATTTCACTTAACCAAACTGCTGAAGCATTTTTAATTTATGCTGAAAACTTGTGAATTGTTGTCAAGAGCACAAAAACAAAAAAAGTAATCTCTGACATTAAGATCACACTCACTACAATCCTGAACAATTTACATGTGTGGATAACTGTTGGGAGGACACTTTCCCTGTCATGGAACGACATCCATCAGAACATGCCATGCACGCTCCAAAAAAAGACCCATCAGCAACAAAGCGTTACAGACCAGTCTCACTTCTTTCCCACACCTTTAAGCTGTTCGAGCGACTAATTCTGACCCACCCAGGCACCCACCTAAGTGCAGTTGTATAACCATCTCTGATGAATGAGCAGGCATGATTCCAGCCTAGGAAATATTGCACAAGACAACTGCTTAACCTTACCCAACATATAGAAGATGTTTTCCAGTAAATGTCTTAACTGGATTTGTGTTTGTAGACCTCTCCGCAGCAGCTTATGCTACTGTGCACAGACTCTACACAAACTACTGAATGTGAATACCATGCACTTCACCGACATGGTGAAGACCCTGATTGAAAACAGACGCTTCTTCGTCGAGCTGTCTGGAAAGAAGTGTCGTTGGCGCAGGAAGCATTCTGGCCAAACTCTGTTCAACATCCATGGGCGTAGATCTGTCATTGATACCTATTCATCAGGGGGGGGGGGGTGATACGGAAGTATCTACGCGCCGCCCATGTCAACATCTATGTTAACGATCAACCTATATCTACTCTGAGACCAGGAATTTCATCTATTAGACGACGTGTGTATCACCACCCACAGTGATGACTTCCCTCAGGCAGAATCCACCTTGTGTGAGGGATTTACCAACCTATACTTGTACTACAAAGAGAACCATCTGAAGGCTAATTCAATTAAACTAAATCTCAAATATGCGCCTTTCATCTGAAGAACATGCATGCAAACCAGAAACTGAAGATCACTTGGAATGGAACTAGACGGGCACACTGTGATAGTCCTGTCTACATAGGGGTGAACTTAGACAGATCTTTCAAGAGTACAAGGCCTGTATCACCCAGGAAGGTCAGCTCCACGAATGCCTTTCTTGACAAACTGAGCACATCCAAGTGGGGTGCAAACCAAACAACAATCAGCTCTGGCTCTCTGTTACTATGTTGCAGAATATGTCTGCACGGGTATGCGAAAGCTCAGCACATGCCAAGAAGAACAAAAGTTGCCGTTATATCATGATGTATGAGACGAACGAGAACTAATAACGTATACCTAATCTCTGGCATCGCATCCCAGCTGTAATAAGGAGGGCTGCTGTTAGCCAGGAGGAACGGCTGAGACAAACAGAGGTGAAGGACACCCACTCCATGTCTACCCACTGCATCCTCGGCGCTTTAAGTCACGGAAAAGCTTCATTTCATGATCTGTTGAACCCCTGGACTACAGCGTGTCTTCAAGAAGGTTCAAACTCTGGGAAGAGAGGCTGAGCTCTAGGACATATCGGTAGCCTACGCCTATGGTGCCGTCAGAGAAACTGTCCACAGGATTCAACCATGCATCCCTAGGTGACTTTGCGTAGCCGGAATAGGCTTTGGCAGGCGTGGGAAGATGCAAGCCAACATGTTGAACTGGGGATACATCGAAGGTGCATCAAAATGCGAGAGCGGTCAAGCCCCTCAGATCATTGACCACCTGCCTAGTTGTGATATGGTACATGGAATGTGCACAATCAAAGATCCGACAGAGGCCAACGACGTAGCGCTCAGATTTGCCCGACATTGGCAGAAAGTTGTATGGTGGTACGAAATGATGAATGAAACAAGCTCCAAACTGCTATTAAAGGTGGGGGTAATAAACACAAACAACCGATAATCTCCTTTGAAAGCAAAACAGTTTATAAATCTGCAGCAGATAATGCCTTCACTGTACGGGAGATATTCTACAACGTAGAAAAGGTAGACTTATCTACAACACTTGTCTATCGCCAACTATTATCGAGGCAGAGCTCTGAAAAAAAAGCGGCCCTGTATTGTTTTGATGAAAATGAGACTTATAGGAGCGGCGATTGGCTTTTTCAAAATGAAAATGGTAAACAGGGGTCTTTGAAGCGACACATACCTGTATTGCAAATATACATGCTTGATGAATATGAATAGTATGCTTCATCTTTATTAAAGAAAAAGAATTGCAGAAGATACAAAACAATTCTGTACACACAGACTGCTCCTGTGCTATAAGTTTGGTTAACTCTCTGTTTCTCTGGTATAGCGTGTACAAAAATACTGCATTAGTAATCCCAAACTTATAAACATGAAGTTCCCGTATTATCAAATGTGAACTTTTTTTTAATTTTAAGAAAATAATGTTTATCCTTGTTAATGAAATGTAGTATGCTGTTCCCTTTTCTGACCAAAATGGTGGTCCAAGCAAATAAGTAATAGAGTTAACATTTTTCTTTTTAAATCTGACTAGATGTATTTTGTGTTTGTTATGTTTTTATTCGTAAATATATTCAGACAGAAACAACTTACCCAGTGCTAGATTAACTGGCCCGAACAAATGGTACGTAAAAACATCATATCGCAATGTATTTATTAATTCACTTTGAAGGTCACATTCAGACAGTTTTTGCCTTAATTAGCCCGTAAAAATTAAAATATATATTATTATCGTCCTCGTAAGTATGGACTTGGAAACTGATGAAGCAAAATCCATTTGTCAACACAGAACCATCAGTTTGAGACAAAAACTCATAATTGAGGAGGGATCAAATAATGAACTTGTCAACGAGACGTATTTGTTCTCTTCTCTGAAAAAAAAGTAATGCCAAAGATAATAATACAAAATATTTAGAAAAAACAAGTTTCTGGCAAGACGTCCCCATACATTTTGCCTTAATTTTATATCGTAATAAACATGCTGTCGCAAATCTCACTCAGGACTAGATTCAGGTTAGGATTGAATAAATAATCGAAATAGTTAATTATGTGTAGCGCACTGTATTCCCTATTGCACTTGTAGGGTACACTCTAGAGGGAGTTATGCCTTATCTATACCCTAAAATATATAAGATACAACATAACAGTCTTTAATTTCATTCTAGGAAAAGTAAAGTTGCATAATAATGCAAACAAAATGTCAAGTTGTCTATACAAATCAGGCAGATAGAGAAAAAAAACATTTTTATCGGAATTTAAAGGATTTTGTATGTTTTTATCAAATTTTAGTAAATAGCGCCCTCATATGATGACCTTTTGAAATTCTACTTATTGCAAACAGAAGAGCCCTACTAGTTCTACATATGTGCCAAATATGAGAGTGATTGGTTCTAAAATAAAGAAATTAAAGAGGGAGCAATATGTACCGATTTTTGCCCTACACAAAATGGCCATCATATGCCTTACATTTGCATATGACGCATGGTGATTACGTAATAAAAAATGTCATTTTTGTACAATATATTCAAAGGATAATAGCATTTCTGATTTGAATATACTTTCAGAAATAGACATAATAAGTTTAGGCTCATTATCATCATTCTCATGGTGAAAAAAATAAACTATACTAATGAACATTGTTTTTTTGACCGTTTTGTTTACGGAAATTCCCATGATTTTTCATATGCAAATTTGATGACGTCATAATCATATGAAGCCAATCAACTTTGACCATGAAACTTTTCCTGTGTCTTAGGCATATATAAAAATATGTATCAGCAAAATTTAGTTTATAAAGACCTAGCCATTATCAAATGAGAGCACTTAACGCAATCTCAATTTTCACCAACCCTAAGAAATGCAGCAAAAATGAAAAAGTGCTATTTTTACATACCTCCCAAAAAGTAATAAAAAACATAGTGTATATGAGTTTTTTTCTTGTTAACATTTTGTTTCTAACATTAGACATATCAATGAACAAAATGACACCCAAGTCGGAGGATCATAGGGGGGGTCACAGGTAGACCCCTCTGGCCCACGGACTAATGCTCTTTCAATCATGACACTGCAGTTTTTCATTACCTCACAAAACAATAGTTTTTCGAAAAAATCAACCATATAAAATGCTTTAAATTGGCAATGCAAAATCACGTATGTAAATTTGTCGGGTCGGAATTCGGTAACTTTCCGGCCAACTTCTATCTTGCTGGAAAAAACGACTGTTCTCCAGATTTTAGGTAATTATGTGTTGCTTCTTACCTCTATTATTAAAATTGTCTGGAATTTCAAAATGATAGAATATAGAGATCATTTCAATAAAGCATTTTAGCAAAACGTTCAATCACAAAACATAAAACATTCTGCTCGTGGGCTTCTCATCGACATCGATATGGGACTTGCACAAACACGGGGCAGGTTCGGCACGCAATCTACTGATTAACCGCTGGTGAGTGAAATTCGCAACAGCAACAGCACACGCATGCATAACTCAAGTGAACGCTACCGCTCCGCGGTAGCGTTCACTTGAGTTAACGCATGCATTGTCATTGACATTGCATTCACGTTTTGTGGACAGGTGTTATTGACTTTATAAACTTTAGAGAAAAGGCATTCTCTTTGAAGACGTGCCCACGACGACTTGGCATGCATGACTAACGGATGTGCTATACATGCTATAATATTAATCATTATTTATAGTATACTCTACAAATTATTGCTGACATCAGGACCATTTTGATTTACAATAATATATGATGATGATGCGGTGTCTGAATATGGCCCCCCTAATTTTTAACAACCGATATCTGAAAAAATATCTTTGAAGAAGCCACAAAATTCGTCAAGAATGAACTTCAAATGAAGATGAAAACAATGCCATACCTTATTTGCCGACTGCGATCGTAATTATCCCGTAATGGCGATTTGCATTTCATTGCGTAAACAAATCACATTGTCATTGAAAGAGGGTGCCGTAATATGGCCCCCCTATTTAAAAGGTCCGTTTTCTTTGATAAATGATAAACTTTTTCCAATAAAAGTGCCATCAAAGTGTTCTTAAAATCTTCAAGATTACATTTATCCACAAAATATTTGTATAATTAATAAACTTGACAAATCTGCCGATTCTGAAACGATGTCAATTATTCCCCTGTGCAAACAAATTTCCCATTCATTTGCACACACTTGACTATAGCGCGCAGAAGATGGTTTTTGCTTGCGCGATGAGTCTTGTTGCTCTTAACCACAGAGGAAAATGGATTCTAAGCAAAAGAAGTTCACTGCGCGGAATTATCTGTGTTAATGCGCTTAATTAGCTGATAAACAGGGGGGCCATATTATTACAGCACGGGCCATATTTGGTAGCCTGATCATACGTTGTAGATGTGACATCGGTCATCGCCATCGCCATTGGTCTTTCCTTGATTAATCTTTTCCAAAAACATACCAACAAAGACTCGAAGACCAAAGACAAAGTCAAAGACTGAGTCGAATGACAAAAATCAATTCAATGGCAGAATGCTCTCCGCCTCTATAGAGTGGTGAAGTGTGACGTCATCTATGACGTCATAAGCATCTTTTTTTAGAATTTTCAAATTTGAACTTCATTTTACCGAAAGAGCGTCAAAAATAATGTCCAAATACCGAAAATCAATTAAATATGTTAAAGTATTGGCTGAGATATGCCCATCCAAATGAATTTTACTTCAATGGGCAATCAGTGTTATATTATACAAATGATGCGCAGGTATGAGTGGGTCGGTAGGAATTGTTTGCACAAGGTAACTATGGAACTGTGTTTAGACTAGTTTCCATAGTTACCGCGTGCAAACAATTCCACCGACCCACAAAATAAACTTGCGCATCATCTGTTTTATAGAATGGGCATTGTTACGCCCCCCAAAAAGTCAAAAAATTTAAAATTAGAAAAATTACCGGATGCATGAAATAATTTTACCGGACGCATGATTTTTTTACCGGACGCATGACATTTTTTACCGGACGCATGATTTTTTTACCGGACGCATGACATTTTTTACCGGACGCATGAAATTTTTACCGGACGCATGAAATTTTTACCGGAAGCATGATTTTTTTACCGGACGCATGACTTTTCATGCATCCAGTACAATTAATTGTCTGCACAAATTTTGCTCTCAACCAATCGGATTGCAGGGATTTATCAACCCATTCTATAAAGGGCTCTGGTTCAAAGTTATGAACCAGAGCACTATTTATATACTGATTGCCTGTTGACAAAAAATTCATTTGGATGGTCATATCTCGGCCAATAATAACATATGATATTCAATTGATGTTCGGTATTTGGACATTATTTTTGATACTCTTTCGGAAAATGAAGTTCAAATTTGAAAATTCGAAAAAAAGATGTTTATGACGTCCTGGCATCTGTACTCTATTGCAATAATTGTATCTGGATCAATCTAACCTAACACAGTAACCAGCTGCAGTGCAGGTCACCGTAGCTCAGTCGACTGTCTGTTCTCGCCAATAGGCCCTACTACTGTTTCACTTTCTCTGTGTTTGTTCATACATAAATGATTTACGCACTGAAGTCAGAATCACATTGTCATTGCTGACAGTGCATATTTTTTCGCGCGGCAGGGCTACTGTACGGATTGCATGAGGGGTGTTGGCGAATTCACTTTGAGTTGACTCTGTCTTTATTGGCTACGACCCGAGTCACCCGACGCTACCGATATCAAATAAAGGAATAGTATGATGTGTGTAACACTAACATTTATTACAAAGTATTTCACACATTGACAGTTCACAGGTATGCAGCAAGTGCTGTGCTGGGCACATTTGAAGGGATCTAGTAACATTGTTCGAATCCTCAAAATCTACTTGGAATTCTAACGATTCCCTCATCTCTTGTTGTATTTGTATTAACAATACAAGCATGGAACTGGTTTTGGTTTTTAGAATTTCCCTTCTGTTAAAAAGATATTAAAGATTGAAGTGTTCCGATGTTCAACTATCATGAATGTATTTTTTCTTTTCCAATCAAGTTTTAATCCTGAGGACCCGAAGCTACTAGTTCACACACAACACAACGCATAAGCCCATGCTTGCAGGGGAGGTTCACACTCAAGGCCAAACTGCTATTCTCAAGCCCAAGACTAACACTAAGAGAGGATGGAGAAGAAACCACGAAAGCGATTGAAGAAGGTGATGGTGGACGTCTGTCGGCAAGTTGAGTTCTACTTCAGTGACGCAAACCTCAGGAACGACCGCTTTCTACAAAAGGAGATGACCAAATCTGATCAAAGATGTAAGAAATCACTCAACACAGACATGTTCACCATACTGTTGTGTGGAGCAGGCTGTGGCTGCCATGGACAATGACAATGCATGGTTGGGGTTTTGATTATTGACTGCCACCCATGTGTTGTCTATGTACTCTGTGCTCCCAGGAAATGGTGTGTAAATTATGGTTATACTTATACCCTAGTATGACCATTTGCATTGTAGCTGTGTAAGGAGTAAGAAACTGAATAAAGTTCTATTACCACAGTCAAAATTGCTCCGATAAATGGTTATATAAGATGATGACGTCATAATTAAGGGAAATTGAGCGTTCCTATTGGTTGATTACCGATGCTTAATCCGGTATAATCAATGGTAAAGTTATAATACATATGTATTATAACTTTTCAGTGACGTACACATTTCCCATAGACCACATAGTGCATGGCGACCGTGTGTACAAACTTCCCATTGAGAGCCGCCGCGGTGGAGTGCGCAACGTCAAATTCAGTCCGCTGCCAAAATGCCAACAAAATTACGTAAAAGTGAGAATAATGAAAGGGCTGCGTGCATTTCCATTCCCAAACTTAGCAATATCAAACCACTTTACCATGCAATTTACGAAACTGCCAACATTTATTTACTACAGGACAGATAATTTACAAAATGATGCATTTTCCATCTTTTTCATGATAAGTTTTGCGAGTCTTTCTTCGCGGCATGTAAACAATCAATTGTGACGTCACAGCCATGACGTCACAATTCTTGACACTCAATTCGGGTTCCTCCAAAAGTTCCTCCAAATAATCATCTTATATAACAAATAGTACATGATTCCTGTTGTCTATTCTGGTATATTCAACTCCAAACCATGCACTATTTGTATAATATTGGCACATCTTCAATGTAAATGGTCATACAAGGTAACTAGTATGAAAATACATGATTTGATGGTAGTGGTGTCGATTTCGGGAGTATTTCCCTCCCGGGACTTGCGATAATTTTTCAAGCGAGTCACGGGTACCAGAAATTTACCCATTTGTTGATTTCGCTATCGGCATGTCACACCGCTGGGAAAACATGGTTTAATACATTGCATCTCATGAGTTTATAATGAACTGAATGATAACTAGCATATTATTACAGAGTGCATAAACACAAAAAGGACAGAAAAGAAAATGGGTGTGGGCAGATTACTTGGGCGTTCAAAGAGGGGAAAAGGAAAGAAAAGAAAATGAGAGTGGGCAGATAACTCTGGCGTTCAAAAAGGGGACTTTTGCTTTTTTTTTCGGGATATCGAGTATCAATTTTTGCGCCCGGGACTCGACATTTTTCGGCGGGACCCGGGTACCCGTGACTCTTCAACAGCCTTATTTGATGGTATGAGTTCCCATTCAAAAAACCATGCAGTGCCTATGATACACAACAATATAATGCCGGTAGTATATAAATAAGTGCATAATGGTAGCCTTTTCCTGGTCCTGTACCTGTAGATATGGGCTGTGATCGAGTATCGAGACTGTATGTTGTACAATCTGTGATTTGTTTTTAATTGTACGTTTTAAAATATTACAAAATTGTAGGTCAATTTTAATAGTTACAATTAAGGTGATATTTTTATTTTTTGCAAACAGAGGGAGAACAACACGAAATAGATATATGGTTCCCCCTGGGAAATCCTATTACCTTTATGCATTTTTGTTTTTATTTCTGGTTAATTTTTTCTCTGAAATTATTTGTGTTAAAGCTGCATCAGTTCAGTGATCCATCGTACATTTCTTATCCTTTGGGTTTTCACCAGGTTTATAAGGGCTTCTGACCATCACAGATTTTGAAGAGGGTTGCAGAGACGAACGACCGTCAGAAGGGCTTTGTAGTTTACTTGTTTTTTTGTGTTCCTTTTTATTTATATTACATTTTCATTTATGTTACATACTTATTTGTATTATATTTTTCTTAACCCTTTCAATAAAGATGTGAGCTTGGATGTCATCGCCAGTTTCAACAAGATCAAGAACATGACAACCGACCGGAAGACGGTTGTCATGGCAGTGCAGCAATCATCCATGCTGGAGCTGAGCAAGGACGGAAACATGGTGCGAAGGAAACTCCCCCTCGGAACCCCAAAGCATGACCCAGATGATTGCATGGTTTATGTGGTAAGTACACTTTGGGCCCACTCTGGCAAATATCCATGGGTTAAGATTTCGAAGTGTCCATTTTACATTATCATATAAAGGCTGAAACATGCTATTTGGCAAGCTTACCTGCATGAAGCCATTTAGGTAACTCTCTTAAATTTGTTTGGCATGATGCCAATTTACAATGGTCTTGTTACAAATTGTCTAACTGGTACAATGTCCTACACATCACTTTGCTTGACAAATCTTCAGAAATGAGCAAAATTTCACTGTTCTCTGGTATGTCAACGTCTTTTGTATTATGGTACTGTATAGTCATTTGAGAATTTTAAACTTTTTATTTTACATTTGTATCTTTGTAGTGGTTGAAGAATGTTTTACTTTCTATTTGATTTTCAGGAATGCCTGCCAAGGAAAGCCGACCACGATTGGTTGAAGAGAGCCTTCTCTCACTGCGGCAACGTGGTGTACATCAGTCTGCCGCGCTACAGGTCGACCAATGACATCAAGGGATTTGCATTTGTTGAATTTGAAACCCCGCAAGAGGCTGGTCGAGCATGTGAGGTAAATACTATTAACCCGTTCCCTACGAGTTCCTGAAATCCCCATAGACTTTGTACACAACCCACCCGGTTCCCGTAGTTAAGTGGTTAAAGGGATCCATTAACTTTGTGAAATTGAACCATTTTTGGAGTTTCACATTTCTTTTCTTCTTTCATTGTTGTTTGGTAACCCGTTCCCTATGAGCTTATGAAATCCCCATAGGCTTTGTACACAACCCACTCGGTTCCCGTGGTCAAGGGGTTAACAGAAAAATGTAATGGGTTTTGATATTTCAAAATTCTCCCTAATTATGGAGATATTTTAGATTGGAATTGGAAACCATTTTCGATTTTAGTCCAAAGAATCAGAATTGTGAAACTTTGATTGTTCATAATATGTTAAATTGGATGCATCACACGAATGATTGAGATAAAATCTGATCTTAGTTTCACTGAATTAACCCATTGCCTACGGGAACCGAGTGGGCTACATACAAAGTCTATGGGGATTTCAGAAGCTTGAAGGCAACAGGTTTTTAAAACATAATTCATTTTCTATGAGAATCTCACACACAATTTATAAAAAGTTTGTATATTTAAATTTTAATATCATGTGTGGAAAAACCTCGTGAACAAGCAATTTTCCCGGTAATAGGAAAGTGGTATTCATTGGGATTGAATTGAGTCACATTAGATTTCACTTGAAATACATGTACAAGTATTGGCTCGTAAGCTTAATCCATTTAGGACTGGTCCCTAAAATACTTGGGCTAGACCCTAGCCTTGGCCTTGCCCTAGCCCTAGCCGATAGGGTCTATAGAGAAAGCATGTTATAACAAACTCAGTGAGTCCTGAATAGTGTCCACATTTCACAGGAAGTCAGATGCAGGGCACGTAATACATTTAATTAAAGGGCACCACCACCCAAAAATAATATTCTTATACATGAAAGGTAACATCTTTAGTAGTCCATTACATCAACAAGTTCACCAAAATATGTTTCCAGAAAGAAAAAATATAGTTGGAAAACACATCACCATTCTAAAGCATGCGTTCATGGGTCTGAATGAACGAAGACTACTTTGTCCAGAGCGAACGAATCATCCGGGATCATATTTTCTCCAAATGTACGCTTGAATAGCATTGGCGCACTCGCAAATGTTTGGCCCGTACAGAGCCAAGAGCAAATGTAACTGCCATCTTCAAGAAGGGTGAAAGGAACAAAGCCTGCAATTACAGGCCAATCTCTCTCACATCTATTTCATGCAAGGTGTTAGAACACATTGTTTGTAGCAGCATCATGGCCCATCTCGACAGGAATCATATATTAACCGACGCTCAACATGGCTTCCGTAAAAGAAGGTCATGCATCACCCAGCTCATCCTTTGCACCGAAGATCTCATGAAAGGAATCGACAAAGGAGAGCAACAAGATGTTATTCTATTAGACTTTTCTAAAGCCTTTGACAAGGTTCCACATGCTCGCCTCCTCCACAAACTGCAGTACTATGGAATTCACAACCACACACTTGACTGGATCCAGGATTTTCTACATGATCGTTCTCAGCAAGTTGTCCTTGAAGGATGCACCTCTGAAACAGTCTGTGTGACATCTGGAGTCCCCCAGGGCAGCGTCATAGGTCCTCTCTTGTTTCTCCTCTACATCAATGACCTTCCTGACTGCGTTTCCTCAACAACAACCACCAGACTATTTGCAGATGACTGCCTCCTGTATCGTAAGATCAAGACTCAGGAAGATGCCAGAAAACTGCAAGAAGATCTGGATTCGCTACAACTATGGGAAGCAGACTGGCTCATGGACTTCAATCCTCAGAAGTGCAAGGCAATGTCTGTCACCAACAAGAGAAAACCAGTCCAACAAACCTACAACATACACCACGAATCTCTGGAAAAGGTCACTTCAGCAAAGTACCTTGGCGTAACAATGCAGCAGAACATGAAGTGGAACAATCACATCAACCAACTTTCCAAAAAAGCAAATTCCACGAGAGCCTTCCTACAGAGAAATCTTAGATCCTGCCCAAGACATGTGAAAATACTCTGCTACAAAACCCTACTACGCCCCATTCTTGAGTATGGCTGTGAGATCTGGGATCCATCAACTCAAGCAAACATCCAGAAGCTTGAAATGATACAGCGAAGATATGCTCGCTTTGTCTACAGCGACTACAGATACTCCAGCAGTGTAGCAGCCATGCTGACACGACTACAGTGGCCATCACTCCAAGAAAGGAGAGCTCAGTACAAAGTATTCATGATACATCGGATGGTCAACTCTCTGGTTGATACTCCTTCAAACGTCTACCTCATACCAGTCACCCGTGCCAGCGCTTCTCTCAGAGGTCACAGCCAGCGGTTCCAAGTTCCATTTGCACGCACCCAGACATACCAAACATCCTTCTTTCCTCATGCAATACGACTTTGGAATTCCCTGCCAGAATCCACCATATGCACCTCGCCTGACCATTTTAAACAGGAGGTGCAGAGGATCCAAATTCATTAGAGCGCACAAGATTTTTACTTGCACACGTAGTTAGCATCACAGAGCACCACACTGTACATATGCACAAGGTACGAAAATACACCGCGCTGGTGGACTGTACCAAAACGGAAGAAGAAGAAGAAGAAGAAGAAATAATAGTGGTCCCGTAAGTGGTGGAAATTAATTGCTTTGTTTATGAATTACACAACCCTTTGCAAAATGTTGGGTCATACATCTATTTGATATCACAAAACGGTACCAAAACATTTAATTATGTGTTGTTCTTTGCCTGGTGGTCCCCTTTAAAGGGGACCACCAGGCAAAGAACAACACATTATTATATGTTTTGGTACCGTTTTGTGATATCAAATAGATACTTAACATTTTGCAAAGGGTTGTGTAATTGATAAACAAAGCAATTATTTTCCACCACTTACGGAACCACTGCTATTTCCTGGTTCCATACGGGCCAACCATTTGCGAGTGCGCCAATGCTATTCACGCGCATGTTTGTAAACAATAGATTCCCGGGCGATTCGTTCGCTCTGCACACGTTGCAATTCACCGCACACATAGCAGTCTGCGTAATTCAGACCGCATGAACGCATGCTTTAGAATGGTGATGCGTTTCCAATTTTGTTTTCTTTTTCTGGAAAGATATTTTTGTGAACTTGTTGATGGAATGGAATACTAAAGATGTTAGCTTTCTTTAATAAGAATATTATTTTTGGGTGGTGGTACCCTTTAATTATTCCTTATTTTCCTTGCCCAACTTGGCAATCCAAACCATCTGACGTTTTATTTTCTTTTTTGTGTTGTCTAATTTCACTTGGCTGATTTTGTATTCTACTTCATCAAATGATGATAAGTCATGTAGAAACAAATATTTACATGAAGCTACAATGATTTATTTCCATTAAGATGTATTTTGATATGGTGGAAGGCTTTTGAGAATGTAATTTATGTTCTAATATAATTATTGATATTTGTTATGCTGATATTTAAATGGTTATATTACCAAACTGAATTCCTAACCATTTGTAAGTTGTGTAAGTTATTTATTTCATTATTTTCTCCCTCTCACTTCAGCTGATGAATAACCCGCCGCAAGACGCCCGATCCAGAGCAGGCAAATTCCCCACAATGAGAGGCCGGAAGAGGATCATTCCCCTTGACTTTGACTCCACTCTCAGTTACAGAGAAAATGTTTCCTCCGGAGACCAGCAACGGCAACAGGGAAAGTCGGAACAATATTCAGACAAGAGGAAAGATAGGGACCCTAAGAAAGCACGAGCGGAAGAGGAGGACAAAGCACAAAGCGCAAGCTCTTCTATTCTGATGGCAAAGATCAATGACTTGGAAAAACAGAGGCAAAGTAGGAAGCGGAGATTGGATGATGAATCTGAAAATGCTGATTGTCATGGTAACCGTGGTGATCAAGATCACAAGGAGAAGAAAGCAAAGGACTCAGTGAGAGAGAGAACTGCAGAAACCAAGAGAGAACCGGTTGCCCCTGGAGACGAAGTGAAAGACTTGGGTGATGCAAAGAAGACACTGAAAAGGAAACATGATGATGATGATTCTTTAAATGTTAAAGAGGATGCTTCTAAATCGGCTAAGAAAAAAGCATCTTTTGCAGAAAAGGAGAAGATAGAGAGTGGGAAAGAGAAGTCAAAAGTCGAAGAGGAGGAGGAGGAGGAGGAGGATGGTGATGATGATGTTGGTAGGACAGAACAAAGCCACGAGCAGACAAGACTGGCCCTGATACAGATGGGGAGGAGGATGATGAAGAGGAAGCGGAGCCTGAGCGAAGGGGACAAGTGGGAGGTGAGGTTCCGGGATGAGGAGGAAGAGGAGACGGACGAAGAGACTGGTGATGGAGAAACCAAAAGTAAACCGGACAAGAGATGCGAGATTGCCAAGAAGCAGCGACGGGATTCCTGCGAAGACACGAGGGATGGAGACGGAGACGCACGGGAAGAGTCTGTTGCGGATCTGTCTCACGCGAGCAGTCTGGATAAGAAGAAGAGGAGTCGGAAGAAGAAGCTGAGCAGGAGAATGCAGGAGGAAGAAGATTCACTCTTTCTCAGAGTAATCTCCAAGTGAGTTCTTGCAAACATAGGGAAACTGACCAGAAATATATTACATAAATGAAAAGTTAGCAAACAAAATGGGGTTTCTCCTGGATTCAAACCCAAGACCCCTGGATTGCTAGACAAGCTGAGCTAAAGAAAAACCTTAATCTCTGTTTTTCCCTGAAACCCCCATTTTCTTTGCTCATTTTTCATTTAAATTGCATTAACTTATGAGAGAAAATATTCTAATGGTCATAAATTGAGTGTAATGAATTTGTTGTATTCGATCAGCTTGGTGTATTGATTTTAGCTTATAATAAGTGTAATTGAAAATCAATATGCAAATCTAAATCCAAGAAACCTTGCTGATTAACCTGGAATATTTTCACTCGACATGCTGTGAGCCATTAATCCATCCATCCATCTAGTTATATATATCATCCAAGCATCCATTCATTCACATATTCTCTGTTCCATCGTTCAGGAAGGAGTGGTTGGATCTAAGAGAGGAGTATCTTACCCTGTAGTGACTTGCCCGCATGAAGCTGTTTGGAACCAACCATCCATCCATCAATCCATCCATTCATCCTTCTATCCATTCATTCATTCATGCATGCATCCATCCATCCAACCATCCATCCATCCATCCATCCATGCATCCATTCATTCACATATTCTCTGTTCCATCGTTCAGGAATGAGTGGTTGGATCTAAGAGAGGAGTACCTCACCTTGCAGAAGGAGTGTCATGCCTGCATGAAGCTGTCAGTCTGTAACCAGATATGTATTCATTCATCCATTAATTCTTGTTTTAATTTCTTTATTTCTTCAGAGTGTACTAATTTCTTCATTTATTCATCCTTTCATTTATTCAACCAATCATTCATACATAAATGTGTAATTTCTTTCATCTATCCATCCATCCATCCATCCATCATCCATTTATTTGATCCATCCATGCATCCATTCATTCACATATTCTCTGTTCCATCCTTCAGGAAGGAGAGTGGTTGGATCTAAGAGTGGAGTATCTTACCCTGTAGTGACTTGCCCGCATGAAGCAGTTTGAAACCAATCATCCATTCATTCATCCATCCATCCATCAATTGATGCATCCATCCATCCATCCATCTATCTATTCATTAATACATTCTCTGTTCCATTCTTCAGGAAGGAGTGGTTGGATCTCAGAGAGGAGTATCTCACCCTGCAGAAGGAGTGACTTGCCCGCATGAAGCAGTTTGAAACCAATCATCAATTCATCCATCCATCCATCCATCCATCAATCGATGCATCCATGATCCATCCATCCATCTATCCATTCATTAATACATTCTCTGTTCCATCCTTCAGGAAGGAGAGTGGTTGGATCTAAGAGAGGAGTATCTTACCCTGTAGGAGTGACTTGCCCGCATGAAGCTGTTTGGAACCAACCATCAATTCATTCATTCACCCATCCATCAATTGATGCATCCATCCATCCATCCATCTATCTATTCATTAATACATTCTCTGTTCCATTCTTCAGGAAGGAGTGGTTGGATCTAAAAGAGGAGTATCTTACCCTGTAGGAGTGACTTGCCCGCATGAAGCTGTTTGGAACCAACCATCCATCCATCAATCCATCCATTCATCCATCAATCGATGCATCCATGATCCATCCATCCATCTATCGATTCATTAATACATGATCTGTTCCATTCTTCAGGAAGGAGTGGTTGGATCTCAGAGAGGAGTATCTCACCCTGCAGAAGGAGTGTCTTGCCCGCATGAAGCTGTTTGGAACCAACCATCAATTCATTCATTCATCCATCCATCCATCAATCGATGCATCCATGATCCATCCATCCATCTATCTATTCATTAATACATTCTCTGTTCCATTCTTCAGGAAGGAGTGGTTGGATCTCAGAGAGGAGTATCTCACCCTGCAGAAGGAGTGTCTTGCCCGCATGAAGCTGTTGGAACCAACCATCAATTCATTCATCCATCCATCCATCAATCGATGCATCCATGATCCATCCATCCATCTATCCATCCATCCATCCATCCATCCATCCATCCATCCATCCATCCATCCATCCATCCATCCATCCATCCATCCATCCATCCATCCATCCATCCATCCATCCATCCATCCATCCATCCATCCATCCATCCATCCATCCATCCATCCATCATCTATCCATTCATTTATACATTCTCTGTTCCATTCTTCAGGAAGGAGTGGTTGGACCTCAGAGAGGAGTACCTCACCCTGCAGAAGGAGTGTCTTGCCCGCATGAAGCATTCCACCTGGAATGAGCCTCCTGCAACTTATGCCGAGTTAGAAGTAGTCACAAAACCAGCTGTGAGTATCAACACTTTCCATGTCATGCTTATCTTGAGCTTTCTGTATGTAATCATTCACATTAAAGTGGAGCCAAACGCTGGCACTTTCGCTTACATATACTGATTTGTGCATCATTTCCGTTGCTTCTAATAGTATATTTCCTCTTGGGTATCACTAATCATGGAAATAATCAATATTTTTAAAACCGCTATCAACTGTTTTGACTGAACACTGGATGCTGTCATGTTTTTCAACTGTACCATATAAAACGTCATTTTAGGTGCATGGCATTTCATGCTGTTTGGAAAAAAAATGATAGCCTTTTGTTTTATTAAAGAAACTACCCTTTCGCCTTTTAAAATGTGTGAGGTGATGTACATATAGTACAGTCAAAGCTGTTGTTATGGCCACCTTTCTTTAGCAGCCAACCAAAACCTGCCTAAAGTGGCCACGAAAATGATCCCTTACAGGTAGAAGCAATGTTATGAAACCATTCGATTAAGGCAACCTGTCTGTGTGGCCACTTGTCTTGTATCCCTTACATGTAGGTGGTCATTATACACAAGTTTGACTGTACATGTATTTATTTCTTATTATTCTGCCAATCTTTGCCAATTGGTAGGTTATGCAAAGCCTTAGTGTTTGTGTTAATATAATTTTGTTTGCAATAAGCAATCATCAACTGGTATGATGTATACAGATACATGGATTATATAAATCATTCTAGTGCAAAAACTTGCAGCAATAATACATATAAATACAATAGTGTTTAAACAAATTTATTTACATGTAATTACTGTATGTTTCATTTTCCCACTTTACAGCAAACACCTAGTGCACCAATAGAAGAAAAGTTGGAACCGTCTAGTAAAGAAAACATAAGCGGACCAGAGTTTGTGAAGGGAACTGTGTTAGGTCTGAGGTGCTTGAATACAACAGTGACAAGGAAAGATATTAAAGTAAGTAACGCATTGCCTCCATCAGTATCAGACCCCCTTGTAGTAGTTAGGCAGGGGGCCACAAAGTCATTTATGTTTTTTTTATTTTACCAAAAATAGAATTGGCGCCAAAACAATAGGATTTGATCTCCATACATTATAATAAAACTGTTTTCACAAACAAATATTGAGAGTCAGGGGTAATTTTATTAATCGCAACCAGGACTGGTCCAGAAAATTTAATATAGAAAAATTAATTAGTCCTGAAGGGGCTTAAATAGGCAATACATTTTGTTTTACATTTTGGTAACCCAAATACTTCTCTCATGTACCAATTAAAATCATTAAAATTGCCTCCTCGAGGTAATGTTTGTAGGTGGTGGAGGTTTGGGTCCTGAATAATCTCTACCAAAATGTAATCAAGACTAAGATTATGTGCTAATAAGAGCAGCTAGAAGCCATGAGCCCAATGGCCTAATGGTCAGGGCCATGTCAGGTTCCATTCGCCCGATTGGCGTTAGATCTAACCAATCATGAAACACATTTCCTGACTATATGATATGATCTGACTATCTTGTTTCTATTGTTTGCCCATTATGTGTTTGTAGGAGCAGCTAGAAGCTGTGAGTCCAGTGGCTTACATTGACCTCCCTGATGGTGAGACTCGGGGCCACGTCAGGTTCCATTTGCCTGATTGTCCTCAGAGCAAAGCGATCACAAAACATATTCAAACCTGACCATGTGATATAAGCTGACAGTCTACTGTTTTGTATTTGTATTGTGTTTGTAGGAACAGCTAGAAGCAGTGAGTCCAGTGGCTTACATTGACCTCCCTGATGGTGAGACACAGGGCCATGTCAGATTCCGCTCGTCTGATTGGCCTCAGAGGCAATCACAAACCATATTTAAACCTGACCATGTGATATTAGCTGACTGTCTACTGTTTTGTATTTGTCCTGTGTTTGAAGGAGCAGCTAGCAGCCGTGAGTCCAGTGGCTTATATTGACCTCCCTGATGGTGGGACACAGGGCTATGTCAGGTTCCACTCAGATGATCAACCTTAGATGCCACGTCAGGTTCCTTTCGCCTGATTGTCCTCAGAGCTAGGCAATCACAAAACATATTTAAACCTGACACTGTGTTACTAGCTGACTGTCTGTTTTGTAGTTGTAGGAGCAGCTAGAATCTGTGTGTCCAGTGGCTTATATTGACCTCCCTGATGGTGAGACACAGGGCCATCTCAGGTTCCATTCAGCTGGTCAACCGTAGACTTACAAACCATGAGACATAATATCTATACCTGACCATGTGATATTAGCTGACTGTCTATTGTTTTGTATTTGTATTGTGTTTGTAGGAGCAGCTAGATGCAGTGAGTCCAGTGGCTTACATTGACCTCCCTGATGGTGAGACACAGGGCCACGTCAGGTTCCATTCTGCTGAGGGTCTTCAGATGGTGCTAGACAAGGACATGACCCAATCCCACATAGCGATGACACAAATATCAGGTACAGTAGACCGTTGGTTGAGAGAATGACTTGTACATTGCACTTTGGAAATAATCATGTTAAATGTGACGGGCTATAGCAAAACCCTGCGCTTGTCGGTAAAAATCAAAATGTAGATTTTCATACCATTTTAAAGGCCTCATCACAAGCTTTCATTTGACGCTTTGTTCTAACAAATTGGTCAATAATTGGCGACGATATGATTGATCATATTTTACACTCATAAGTCTTTTACACACATTATGTGAAATTAAAATGCCAATTTCTTCAAAACATGAATTACTGACAAGTGCAAGGTTTTGCTATAGCCGGTTACAAATGTTTACAGCGGTGCAGAAGCCCAATTCAGCTCTCTTTCATTTGTCATGTTCCTATTCCCCAAACCTGGAATACCTGAAAATGTGTAATGGCTCTCTTAACCCTATTCCCATTGGGTTATTTTGGTCACTCGAGTCCATTAGGGGGGGGGGGACCTTTTTGGCCCCCCCCCCCCTCAAATCTCGGCAACGAATGGACCGATCGACTTGAAAATTAGCACATACGTAAAACAAGTCAAGAAGAATAAGAATTTGAAGAAAAAGAAAAATTTTGAACCATTATTTTTTTTTTTATAATTAATTAACATTTTGAATATGCACATTTTTGACGAATTTGGGGGAAAATTGGGATTTTCATCTAAAATCAATAGAAATTACAGGTTTTCTGTAAAAATACTATCAAATGATGTAATTCATCATATCCATGTTGTTTATGGTGATAAAATATATCACTAATTTGCATAAATTATGCAAATATGCAAATTAGTATTCCCGGATTTACCCACATTGATTTCATTCTTATGTATTTTATTGTTTGTATTGTTTGTTGTTGTTGTTTTTTTTAAGAAGAATTTATCTCTGAAGTGTATGAATTAAACTAATAACAAAGAAATAATCCAAATTATAATTCAATGTAACAATTATAACAGATTTGGAGTTTACATGCATCTGATATATGAATTACATAGAAACCTGTACAAAAATTAAATTTTTTTGTGTTGGTCGAGCAATTATTGACCTGTAAAATCAGTTCTACAGGTCCGACTGGGGTGAATTATATATCAAAACATGCGGGAGACTTGAGAGAAAAAAGTCATGAAGTTTGAACGTGAAATTCCAATCGGTCTAGATGCACGTCGAAAAAAACGACAGGGGGGGGGGGCCTAAAAGGCCCCCCCCCTAATGGGATTAGGGTTAAGAAAAACAAATCGAATCTGGAATTAGTTTAGGAAGAGTGACAGAAATTGTCTGCTTGTCCAAAATATTGTGATAATCCCATGTTCATAATGACAGTTCTCCCAGTTTTATATAAAAAGTTGAAAGATAATTGCTTTCATACAAATAAATAATCAATCTGGGTTTGTAATACAAATATGTGGATTCTATTATTTATGTACATAAATTTGTTCTTTTTAAAACCTCATACCTTGAGATATGAATGTAATATAACCGTTTATTTTCTTATAAAAGCAAGTTTCCTCAGATTATTTTCACTGGATGACATGAATTGTGTGGATTGTAGTTATCAATGTTTTTTTGTTTTTTTCATTGCAGATGCAGAAGAGAAAGCGTATTGGGACAAGCTGTGGCTGGATCGGGAGAACAAACTCAAGTCAAAGCACACCAAGAAGAAAAAGAAGGGAGTCAATAAGGTATAGTATAGTGGGATTTCTGGAAAATGTGCATGTTAGGAGCATTTTGGGGTAAAAGTTGGGAACCAAGCTATTTCTCATAATTTTGGGGTGCTGAATCTGATTAGCCCGGTTCCCAAGCGATATTAAGCATTTTTGACCATCTAATTTGCAAAAACACAATGGCCGCCAAATTTACACATTTTAAAAACTTGTATAACAGGTTTATTTAATAACTTTGCAACCAGGCAAGCAGAACTAGCAAATTAAATGTCTAGAATAATGATGTATATCAATAGGAACACTAATTAGATAACTCTGATATACTTAGTGGAAAAGAAGATGCATAAATATGCAAATTAGTGGCCGCCGTAACAGAAAAGTCATACAAAACGCGTTATGTTGGGCTAAATTTAAGCCTACTGGATTATAACACGAACGAATCAGTGTCTTAAACATTTCGGCGAGTCAAATAATTGAATGAGAACGTTTCATTGAATCACCAGGCTTGTTAATTACTCAAATTACATATACAAATATAATAAGCATATTCAAAATGGCCGCAAATTGACACTTTTTCGACCATATTTTGAGCTAATAAAAAACCTGTTAATTATAACTCGGCAACTAGCCTATAGGCGAGTAAAATAAACAACTGCGATGTGCATATCCATGTTTTTCAAAAAGATTATTCTGATGAATTAAGTGACATGCATGACTTATGAATATGCAAATTAGTGGCCGTCATTACTGAAAATGGTATAAAATGAGTTTTCTTTTGGTAATTAAGGTCTATAAACTATCAATTAAAAAACAGTATCAAAACCTAACTTTGGAAGTCAATTGATTGATCAAATCATGATACTTATTAAATCTTTGGATGAATTATACTGAAGAATACTTGTAATCATCGAATTTGCATGAACAAAATGGCAGCGAAATGACACTACTAGTCTGACCTTATACCTATATAAACGTGTCTTTAAAATCTTTAATTACTCTATAACCGCAAAAGCAAAACATGCCTATGTGTGCACTTGTATGTGTCAAGGAATACACTCATGTCATTTCCTATAATATCTATTTATTGGCACCCAAGATTCACAAATATTCAAATTAGTGGCAGCCTTTACAGAAAAGTCTAAACAAAATATTTATGTAACTTACAGTGAAAAGTTAGACTCTGTAGCAGTGCCTTTACTCATTTCAACATTAAAATATTGCAATTCCCGGCCCCACCCCACATTCGCACACACACACACACACACACACACACACACACTAGTTGGGAGTCGTGTAAGCAGGGGTGGGGAGGGGGGGGGGGGGGGGCTGCATGTCCGTCGCCATAAATGTTCGAGGCCGAGACCGAAACCACTTGCTAAGTTGTTTCCTCGGGGCCGAGACCCCTTTCTTGGGTTACCTTATAGGGGGAAAATCGTGACACAGTGGATAAAAGCGTAATTTTTTCAGCTAAGCATCGTCTTGTTATAAGATCTTTAAAAAGTGGTTGCTCCAAAGGATCTGATGATGGAATCAAGTTCAAAATGGCGGCCATCTTGGATGTTCAGGCCAATATACGGTTTTCCCCCTCCAAAATGTATACAAAGTATGTTTAAGGTTGTTATGCCTCCGCCAACGAAGTGGCCGGAGGCATTATGTTTTCGGGTTGTCCGTCCGTCCGTCCGTCCGTACGTCCCGTTTTCGTTCTCGCGATATCTCAAGAACCAGTTGACGGATCAATTTCAAACTTGGTATGAGTGTACATATTGGGGTGACAATGATCTGCTTAGATTTGGGGGGTCATGAGGTCAAAGGTCAAGGTCACAGGACTCAATATGTATGCGAAAATGGCTTGTAATGGCAAAATTTCAAGAACTGAATGTCAGATTTCAATCAAACTCGGTACCTGAATGTATCATAAAGAGTCAACGTAGCCATAAAATGTTGGGGTCATGAGGTTAAGGTCAAGGTCACGGGACTCATTATACATGCAAAAAAGCTTGTAATGCCAAAATCTCAAGAACTAAATGTCAGATTTCAATCAAACTTCGTACCTGAATGTTTTTTAGGGAGCCATCAAAGATTGGGGTCATATGGTCAAGGTCACAGGACTCAAAATATATGAAAAATATTTTTAATAATTAAATCGGTGCATGTTAATTTGGGCTTGATATTAAAATCGCGTGATAGCGGAGGCATAATTTTCGATTGCGCGCAATCGAAGATCCATCTAGTTATTTATGGTTTTTAGTAGTATAGGTTTTCCCATCCATTTTCAAACTATCATCAATCAAATTCAATCAATGCTTACTTTAATTTCGTCCCGAGACGTTAGGAAACTGCAATTGCTACATTCGATTTAGTCATTTACCATTCTAATTGATCAATGGTCATTCTAATTCAAAATTGGCTTATTCTAATTCGTCATTTTGCAATGTAATTCGTCCCGACTGGTTATAAGACGCACAATGTGATGTTCAAATTCTTCATTGGTCATCCGATTTCAAGACTTAGTCGTTCAAATTCGTCATGTATAATCTGGTTGCTCTGGTTCATATGTATTTTCCTATGTAAGCTCATACAATTAATTTCAAAAGCAATTACTTCAATAATTGTTTATAATACGATAAACTGATCACAAACAATTCATTTCGATATTGCAATTAAAAAAAACGATAATTGACCAAAAGTCTGATTGATTGATCCATGCAATAGATCTGTGTTGGGAGACACATTACAATATCAAATTAATGATATATAAAATACAAAATTGTTCAAAAGACGATAGACTAAAATTGTATGAATTTCCGGTACACAAGACAAAGATAGAAACTGGGTTCAAATAAGCAAAAGATATTAATGAAGAGATGATAAAACAAAGTATCAAATACAGCTTTCAATATTGTTTGACGAATTTGAATTGGAAATAACGAAATTGAATGCCCAATGACGAAATTGATCATCACATTGTACACCAGCAGGAGTGATCGGACGAAATTGTATGAGCTTTGACTAAAACGATCGGGTCATTGACGAACTTGGATGCGAAAGAACGAACTTGTGTGATGAATGACGAAATCGAACATTACATACGATCGGCGATTGACTTTCCGGACGAAATTGAAGTTAACAATTATTGAAATTGAATGACGATTGTTTGAAAATGGATGGGAAAACCTATACTATTTTACATCAAGAGACGTATACGTACAGAAAATAATCACCATTCTGGAAAGTTGATTACTTTTCAAAATGGCGTCCAAAATGGCCGCCATTATCTTAAAAGTGCCATAAATATGTTATTGTACATCCCGGTTATAATTTTTGTGTCTACCCCATCGATATACACTATCGATGGTCTACCCCCACGTTTTCAGGGTCAAGCAGTTCATTGAAAATAGTGATAGCGCAATTCAGTAATTAGAAGTCACACAAATCCGAGCTGGTGTCCAAAATGGCCACCACTTACAGAAATAATACCATAATCATTTGATATTCACTCTGGAGTTATAATATGTATGCATACCTGTTGATTTAAATGTTTTGTGAAGCTTTATAGATGAATATAAGTGTGACATAATTATGACAAAAGCAACAACCAATCTAAGATGGCGTTCAAGGTGGCTGCTATTACGTTGAAGGTGTTATAAATCCATAATTTGAAATTCTACCGTTTCACATAATGTGTCAATTCCCTACGTTTTGAGGGTTAAGCAGTTCATTCAAACCATTGTTGTAAATGTTATTAATGATAAAAAGCAAAATAAAAACAATTAAGATGGCTGCTAGTACATCGAAGGTGCTATTAATCTTTTTTACATTCTACAATTTTCATGTAGGTGTCTAACATTTTCTGTAAAAATTACCACAAATCATAGGGAAGTGTTATTGAGTATATAGTTAGGGAGTAAACGTAAGGCAGTATCTCGATACATCTGTATCCATTGGAGAATACATCACATTGCGACCATGTTTCCTCATCATGGATGATTAGTGTTTGCTTGCTTGGGAGCCTCTTGAGAGAATCTCACTACACTAATGCAGTGTATTTTATTTTTATACAATTATTTTAACCATGTACCCACTACCCAGATAGCAAAGCTATGTTGACCCAACGTTTGCCCATTGTGTGCAGTAACGTTGTGCCCACGTCATTCTTGACGCTGGGCCAACATTAGCCCAACCTTTTTGTTGGCTACATTTGACATCGAGCCAACCATACAGCCGACCTTACACCAATTTCAGGCCAATATCGGAGATATGACGTTGGGCCCACGTCATTCTTGCCCCAACGTTGGCCCCACTTTGGCAAGTTAACGTCGGGCCAACGTTGGGCCTTTTGAACCTGGCCCATGTACCCTCATTCAGGACCATGCCCACTAAAATAAGCTATTAATATGTTATTTTTTACCCGACTGTGAATGCCCTTGGATTTGACCAAACCCATTCAGGTCTTTGAACCAACAAGTCGCTTGCAATGATTGATAAATATATAATAATCTATCTATCTAGCCTATGTCTCTCCACTGCAGAAGGAAGGCCTCTTCATCACCATTGCATTGTCTTCTTATATCATTTGTTTCAAACAGCATTTAAGTGCCCCCCAAATTCTCTGATGTCGTCCATCTAACGCCTACTCTGTCTGCCTCTTCGTCTGGTTTGCGTTCTTGGTGTCCAGTTAGTTATATTATGTGTTTGCTAAATAAAGCTTTGGAAAAGATGGACTTTTATCTATTGTAAATGACAAAGACATCTGGACAGTTCTAAATTGCTAGAAATAATTTGGTCTCTCTTTGACCCTAATCATCTTGCACCACATGACCGACATCACCATTGCGTATTCTATCTTGTGTTATTTCAGAATATAGCTTTTTTCCATTTCTTCCCCAATTTTAAAATTTTCTTCCCGAGGAAGGGTGTAAATCCTCTCCAATACCCTAAATGGTATAAAATGGTATTAAACGGTGGATTGGTGTGTGTGTGCGTGGGTGGGTTCATTCAACATGTCATTGTAAGGAATCCTGAACATTAAATCGCTGCACTGAACCGCGATCAACCATCCCCTCCACACTCTTCGAAACGGATCTGAGTTGAACCCCCCTCCCCCCTTAAAAAAATTCAAAGGGTATACGCCACTGGCCGGGTTATCAGCAGTATGGTAATTGCATTCCATTCGAGCAGGAAATGTTGTGAACAGATCAAGTCGGAGTTTGCAAGATAAGGAAATTGATAAATGAGCAAATTCAAAACATAACTTTGTTAATCAAGGTGTACCAATAATTATATTTTCTACTTAAGAAGGAAATGGAAATACCACAAATCGCTCTTTCAACTTTCTATTTGGAATCCAAAGTACGTAATGGAAATAATGGTCACATACGAAAATACAACCATACCTTGATTTATTTTCCTCATGGTTGGTGAATTTCATTGTAGAGCGTAAACAGGATATTTCATATTTTTTTAAAATTTCGAATAGAAAGTAGAAAGAGAGACTTGCCGCATTGCGAAATTTGTTTTCCTACAAACTTTTTGTCTCCGGCGCATGCGCACATGATTCCTATATACTTTTTTGTTGGATATCAGACTTCAGTGAACACTCTGCATGATACATTTACTAAATGAATCATTACTCACCATGTATTATGGTAAAAGAAAAGAAGAGTCATAAGAGAGGAGCCGAACCCATGATACCAAGCTGGGTTGCTCAATATTGCTTTCTATTCATAAGTTGTATTAATTCTTGGACGGAAGAGAGTAAAATAAAGTTTGTGCTTGATGAAGAGTTGGCTGGAACAGGGTGATGCATCAATTTTAAAATGACCCTACTCCTACCCCCCCCCCCCTCCATCCACTTATATATAAACCTTACTACTAGCAGAATACCAGGACTCCACCTGAATGTAATAATTGTGTATTTAACAACCAAAATAATTTTCCTTCCCATTCCTATGCACAAAACGTTGGCATCTGTTAAAACAAAATTTCCTATGAAATAAAACAAATATAACAAATAAATCACTTATGCAGTCATGCCTGAGAATGATTTGCACCAACCACCGACCCAAGAGCTACTTCTGCTTCTAATGATTCAATAAATGACCTCATTCAATGATTTCATTCCTAGAAATTGTTTAAGACACAAGTTGAGAGTGTTATATTAAGTAGGACTGAATTGCCCCCAAATAATCTATTTTGTACGACTTTTCTGTCATGGCGGCCACTAATTTGCATATTTATGCATCTTCTTTTCATTGAATACATCAGAGTTATCTTATTTATGTTTCTTTTGAAAGAAAACATAATTTTAGACAGTTAATTTTCAAGTTTTGCTCGCCCTCTTGCAAAGTTATTTAATAAACACGTTTTACAAGTTGAAAAGGGTGTCATTTTGGTGGCCATTTTGTTTATGCAAATTAGATGGTCAACAACTCTAAATTTCGCTTGGGAACCGGGCTAATCGGATTCAGCATACTCAAATTATTTTTAAAAGACTGGTTCCCGACTTTTACTTAAAAATGCCTCTAGGGTCTAATAGAGAGCTCTTTTTCAGATATCCGTCTAGACTAGTAGGCAGGGCTTTGTTTTAAAATATCTGAAGTTGGACTTGAATTCTAAGTTTTAACTCAAATTCTAAAAAGTTGAACTAAAATTCTTAGTTGGACTTGAATTCTGATTTGACTTGAAATAATAGAAAGCCATTATTTGCTATGTCAAATTCATATGTTATTTTTTGTAATGAAAAAGAGCAAACACAATGGGATTCCTACAGGATTACAACATACAATTTTGTTGAAAATTTTCTATTATCAAGGAGATAAGTCCATTCAAGACTGCTGGATTTTGCTATAACTTGTATTCTCCAAAGACCAAAACCTGAGTACTTTCGAGACAAGTCCTGAACGGGTTAACTATTCTTGAAGTAAAATTCATTGAAAGTCACAATTATGTGCATTTTTTATTGCTCTTGGATAATTTATATTCCATAGCTACAAATGGCTTTCCATAAATAAAGTCCAACCTAATTTTAAGTTCAACTTAAAATCTTTGTGAACCATGCACGGCTCTTGCCCTATATTGCCTAGTGCAAGTAAAGTGTCATATATGGTCTAGTTTGTTTGCCCGATCAGGCAACTAACATTGCTATTATTCTATGAGAGAGAAAGAAGTCATAATTTGCCAAGTTGATAAACCATATCTAGCTTTTCTAGGTTTGATCATGAGAATTTGCATTTTCTTGATTTTATTTGCCCATTTAAAAAAAAAAAGAACGGTGCTTCAAGCAGAAGAGCTTGAATATATTATCAAACTTCAGCATAGATATTCAAAATAATTTCATAGGCTATTGGCAATGATTGTCTTTATGATTTCTATCATTATATGTTTCAGGCCTAAAGAAAATGTATTTTGCCTTTGAAATATGGCAAGCCTTTTGCATAATCCCTTGGGTTTGATTTGTATATAGTTATGGAATTATTTCCAGGTTTTCAGGTTAAATTCCTCATGCTTCTTAATTTGCTTGCAATCCTAAGAATATTTATTTTATATTATGATCACAGTGCCACAGTTTAACTCCTAGATATTTTACCATAAAAAATAACACAATTTGGAGACAAATATTTGTATTGAGATTAAAAGTTTTAAAATCTTCTTATAAATTAGCAGTACAAATGAACTTTCAATGTTTTTTGCTTGAGTTCCTTTCTTCTTTATCTCCCTTGTCTTCCCTCAGGTCTTACAGAAGGCAGAGAGGGCGCAAGCAGCCAAGGCCAAGACGCACATTCACTTTGATGAATAGAAATCAAACTTGCCAGAGTATAAAACAATGTGCCAAGTTCGACATCTGGATGGATACGTGTATATGCAGAACTTTTTAATACAAAACTTGACAGATGCCATAATACAGTTCTGGAAATTAGCAAGGCCCGCTGGATTGGGGCCACAACAATTATTTGATGCCAAATGCTACGGGCACGAATGGAGAAGAAAATATAACCCAATTTTGAATGTTCTGTGTTTGGAGCCAAGAAGATTTAGATTTCGGGTCGACTAGAATTGGAAAAATCTTGTTTTTACAACCCATACAAAGTTGATTTCTAGTATTAATAATAAATAATAATATCCTCGATTTATATAGCACCTATCACAATTATCATCTCTAAGCGCTTTACAATTATATTATTACCCATAATTATTGCATAATACTTGTGTACCAATAAGTACAAATCTTAGTTAAGGTTTTATCTAATATGTGAGTATACATGATATGAAAATTATGATTGCTTTTAAAATTTGCGCTGACCAAAATCGCAAGAGATGGTGGCATAGATATTGTTCTGTAGTTTGAACATAATTTGAGTAATTTCCCAATCAAGAAATCAGAAGTAAGTAAGTGGGGAACAGAATTTCCATAGAGCTCTTTAGCGTGGATAAATGTTTTGGTTTTCACTGAAAGAAAGGATTTAACACTTCCTTCCTGCTTCGTGAAAGTCATTGTGGCACAACATTTTTGCATCGATCAAAGTCTAGATTCATCCTGCTTTTAGTTCAGTTGAATACGATATGCCAAGGTTCACCTCATATGGGGCCTGGAAAACCTGGAAAGTCATGGAATTTGACTGTTATGTTTTCCAGGCCTTGAAAGTCAGGGAAAATTGTAAAATGATCTACTGGGTTATGAAATTTCACTTTATCTGCATTTCTCCAGCACTGAAATAAAAATTCGGATTTTAGAAGTTATTTTGTTACATAAAGTACTGGAAGAAGTCAAAAAACTTTGTTTTGACAGTGGTGAAAAGTCATGAAATTATTGCCGGTAAGGTAATGGAAAGTTATAGAATCTCTCTTGAAAATACGAATATGAACCATGTATGCTCTGTGCTTGGTGTTTTGCTTTTGTAACTCTATGGCTGGAATTCACAAAGGAGGTTTGTAAACTATTGGAGAAAGAATGTACACTCCTTACATGTTAACATTATTGATGCCACACATTTGCTAAAGGCAACAAATGAATGTCTTCTCAGATGGTGAAACTTGCTGGTAAGCAGCTCTTCATAGATGTTTAGTCTGGGCACTAGCATATGGCTGCCATTGGCCAGTATGCTCCCCGTGGAGTTTAGATGGTGCGCAAGATAATTGTGCGGGTTTGAACTGTAACAGTAACGACCCGGGTAATAATACAAATGCATAGAGATATGCATCTGCAATATGATATGAGCTATATAAAAACTGTATACATAGTATTATTATTACGTAGACTATGGTTTTTGTAAACCTCCTTTGTAAATTCCAGCCTATGTGTACTGGCCATCTTTTAACCCATTGCCTACGGGAACCGCGTGGTCTATGTACAAACTCAATGGGGATATCAGAATCTCGAAGAAAACAGGTTAATTTGTTCATTGCCTTTGTGTAAATTGTTAAAGGGATCTAGTAACTTTGTTGACATGTGCAAAAAGTGATGAATGGTTGATGCAATGTATATTGTTGTTATCTCATATGTCCTCAGGGTATTGTGTGAAAATTTCAGGTCAAATGGACATTGCATGACCAAGTAATGCAAAGTGATATTCACTGACTCACTGCACTCACTTTGTACACGGTAAGAAAAACTCTGTGGGAGTTTTTCTTATCTGAATACTTCAATCGTACATATCTTTGTAACGAAAGGGAAATTTGAAAAACCGAAACCTGTCCCATGATTTTATTGTTAATACGAATTCAACAAGGTATTATGGAACCGCTAGAATTAAAATTTTATTTTGAGGATTTGGACAATGTTACTAAGTCCCTTTAAGCTCCACACAATTTAACCATTGTCAAAAGATTCCTAGTTAACCCATTCATAAGGGAAAATAGTATTGACTTCATAGGAAATGCAAAATCTTGTAGGCATGGGGTTCATTTAAAATTCTAAATTATTCTCAATTGAAATGCATTTCATAGAGATCAGAAAGCAGACTTATAGAAAGCCTGATTGACTGCACCAGAATCACTCAAGTTTAAAGCCCCCATACCTTTGCCTACGTTTTGTTTTTTCAATTTGGATGTTTCCCAGTAATGTATATATACTAATAATATATACCACATGGGGGGAGGGGTAATTTATGTGGCACAATGTTAACCAGCTAATTATAAAGGTTAAATAAACAAGATAATTATAAAGGTTAAATAAACAAGAGAGTGCTAAGATTAGACACATTTTTGCATTCTTCTTTAATCATAATTGTAACCATAAGGTACAAGAGAATTGTGAAAGCTCCATGTGATTTTGGTTGAATTTGATAAAGTTAATGGGTCACTTTGATTGTTTTATTCTCATGAGAATGGTAAATTTAAATTCTTAAAATGATTTGAAAAACGTTAATGAAGTATATTCACTTCAACAAGGCCTTTTTTTCCATGCATGTCACCAATTTAAATAAAAAGAAAGTTTGCATATTGAAAATGTTAACATTTGTGTAAGTTTGTGCATTTCTCATACGTTATGTCTCCACCCCACACTCCCTTGTCTAACATCTTTATGTAATATGTCTCAAGGCCTAATTTCTATAATAAGTATGTGACAGTTTATGATCTGTATTTATGTGATGATACATGCCACACGTGTATATAATATTTTATTGGAAAATATTCTACTACATCTGACAAACATGGTGCAAACAGCATTTCCTGATAGCCCGGTCACATATCAACGGATTGCGCAAACGTATGTCAAACGGAGAGCTAAATTTTTCATCCGTTCTATGCGTTTCTCGTCCGTTCCTTGTCCGGTGATGTACGTTGTTCTATGTTTTGTACATGAAGCAATGGAGACGACTTTCATCACCGGATAATTTTATTTCGCAAATTTTCTATTCGTTGGGCATACGTTTCCGCTATCCGTTGATATCTGACCGAGCCATTAACAATGATTGACATAATTTCATAGAGCTGATCGATTACAAAACACCTTTACACTTCATGTACTTACATATCTGATTATTTATTTGTAAAGAAAACACCAATATCATACTAGTCATTATTGTTGTATTTATTTACACATACTGTCCCCCATATGCAGAGTAAATTAAAAGAGGCCACCAAGCAAAGAAAAAAAATATTTTAATTATATGTTTTGGACTGCTGTTGGATAGTAATGATGTCCAACACTTTGCCAAAAAAAACGATGCAATTAATCACTCAAACTTACGGAACCAACGGGGCCTTTGGTTCCGTAAACACCAAACTTTTTGCCAATTCTTGTCATGTGCTGTGTTACCGCATTTTAGCAATCCATGAACTGAATTTAGCCCATAGATACAGTTTTTAGCCCATTGACTATAAACATAACCTATAGGTGTACATCGTAACCTTCTGATAAGATGTGTATGTGGCCAATAAACATTGTTTCGCTTATGATTCAGTAGTACTGCCAGATATCAATATGTGTATGATAAATATGAAAAGATATCAAACAAAATTTTAATCAAACATAATTCTAGCACCACTATATAGTTTGGAGAAATAATTATTTACAATTGAATTTATAGAAAATTATTGGCATAATGTGTATTATCAGCTAAATAATAGTCTGCATACAAACAAGCACTGCTGCACAAGATCAATGGTAACAATTATTATGTAATATAAACAAATCGATAGATCAACAACAAAAACATATGAACAGTCTATAATATCAAGTTACACCTTATATAAACCCTTTTGTCTTGTCTATTTTGAAAATGGAAAGAATCTATAATATAAACATGCATATCACAGTATTAAAAAGGCCAAGGCAGGGGTCCTTTTTTATCAATTGAGGGTCACACATACATACACTTTACATAGAATTTAATGCTCAAGTTGACCCCTCAAGAGAGTTTTGCAATTCCTATTTTGAGCATTGATATCTATTATGTCATTGAATGATCTTTTGATTTTTTTTTTTTAAATGGGCCTAAAAGGGCCCCCTAAACCCTGCCACGCTAAACTATCTACTCTCACGATGAAGATGGTGAGGTGTGGCCTTCAAGGTATGTTCAAGGTATGATACTTATTCAATTCGATAGTATTCAATAGTATTGACAAGCTTTTTTTTATTCCACTTTACATTGATGCCCCATTCATAATTTTGTGCAGAAGACGTAAATATGGAGCCAAGTCAAAAGTGAAATGTTGGAAAATGCAATATTATTGTCAATATGAATCATACATTTGTTTGGAGGATTTATGAATGTATGGGGTGGTCATACAATACCAATGCAACATTACAATCTTGACGTGGCCCCATATTCAGGTGTAATACACAATCCATGGTTACATAATCATTACAAATGGGGGCATCATTATGAAGGGGTATATACAGTGGAACCTCTTTATAACGAGATCTGTTATAAAGAAGTACCTGATATAGCAAGGTAATTTCACTAGTCCAGGTTCTATGTATATTGTTTTTCAGCCCGAATACAACGGGATATAAGATCTGATATACCGTTCTAATCCAATGGACCTAATGTGCTCGTTAAAATGAGGTTTCACTGGTCAGGCCTTTAAAGAAATTCACTTATTATAATAAAGTTACAAGACACGCATGAACGCTAACACAAAATTGAATTGTGGAATTTTGGGAGGGGTTTAGAAATCTTCTGAACAAAATGGTCATCATGAACTTGCAGTAGCATACGAAACGTCATGATCGTTTAGATTCCTAGTTTGACATTGCGAGACAAACGAATATCATTAGCGATATTATTTCCGATGAACTTGTTTGTTTCTTGATGGCATCCCTGACCAGAAGTCAGCTTCCTGTGACCATTTTGTAATATATAATGTCAAATAGGGCAATAGATGGATATATCGCTAAACAGAATGGCAAACAAGGAATAGAAAGAGAAGAAGAGGAAGGCAAAAGAAAAGATGGAGAGATGAACTAACATCATACATCATGCGAGAATGAAAATGTCATGAGGAGGGATTTGTCCAACGTCTAGATAAACTATATAGGCTGATAGGTAGATAGATTATAATGTTGAATACCGTGTTTCTCGTTAATATAAGATATATAATGGAACAGAATCTACAGTTATATTAATATGGGCGTAAAGCCAAATTATTCTACTTTGGAACGTGCAATGCTACATTTTGTTTTAATGCATGTACAGTGTACACCAAACGCCCGATCAAATAAGCAAGGTTCAATTGACATTGTGTTAATCCGGTTCCATTGGGCAGATGGAGTTTTTTTGTATATAAACATCAACAACAAAATGCAAAAAAACAATTTAGTTTACTTGGAAATATGAGAACAGAATTTACCCAAGTAAGGACATGATACTGATAAAGTTATTTTTGTATTGGAGCGCCAGCGTCCCTTTTGAAGAGTTTACCTGCAAAGCATCAGTGTCGAAAGTCCCATGAACATTGTCAGAGTTAATTATAACCATAATGTAGTCCATATGCGTACCTAGGGAGGGGGGGGGGGGGGGGGGTGGGGGGATTGGGTGGGTTCACCCCCTCCCTGTTTTGGGGGGTTTGAACCCCCCCCCCCTCTTTTAACTGGTCTCGAGACTACATTTTAGTGGTCTTGAACGTCATTATCGATGGTCTCGGCCTCGAAAATTCCCTGTCTCGGCTTCTAAAATTGTCTACGACTACCCCACTACCCCCCCCCGCTTACATGATCCTTAACCAATGGGTCGTGGTCTCGGCCTAATACATTTTGGACCGGACCTGGTCTCGGTCTAAACAATTTTGAAGGTACTTTGGCTCGGCTTCTAACATTTTCTACGACTACCCCCCCCCCCCCCCCCCCCCCCCCCCGCTTACATGATCCTCAACCAATGGGTCGTGATCTCGGCCTAAACATTTTGGACCGGACCTGGTCTCGGTCTCAAAAATTTTGAAGGTACTTTGTCTCGGCATCGAAAATTTTCTACGACTACCCTCCCCCCCCCCCCCCCCCCCCGCTGACAGAAAATTTTCGGACGAAATAACCCCCCCCCCCCCTTGAAAAAATCCTGGGTACGCCACTGCTGTAGTCAAATCATTTGATTCCGGTGACGGCATCATTTACTGATTGAAGTCGGAGTAAACTTCGTCGCTGTAAATCGGTTCGTGTTGGGTAGGTCCGTTACCTTTCGGATTCTGGTCTTTGATGGCCGAATAGTACACGTTGTCGCTGTCTTTGGGTGGTTCTGTCGCCTGGTACAGATGGTAGTCACTGAGCTCCTTACCAGAGTGAAGGACGTTGTAATCCTCATCGTCCAGGGCTCCGTGTTGAGAGGACTGGACAGGGCGGTCCTTTGCTGCGAGGTCTTGATACCGGTGGTAATCTCCCACTTCCCTCCCGGAGTGAAGGACATTGTAGTCATCAACGACGGCATCGTCATTTCGTGATGCCTGACGCTTGGCCTTTTCAGGCGTTGTCTTTGAAGACTGGTGCAGAACATCGTATGCATCGTTAGATTCGCCGGTCGCAGTTGCAGGATTCTCGTCGAGCACACCATATGTGCCGATGTCAGGGGTTGGGGGAGATCGTTGATTCACGTCGTCAACGAGCCCGAGGGTGTTGTACTCACTGTCCACTTCATTGTTCACCCCCTTCCTGAACCTGGCTTGGGGTTTCTTTGCCTTGTTGACATCCAGCGCGACTCCGCCGTGGTCCAGTGTATTGTAGGTCTCCTCGCCATGCTCGCCCTGTGATGCTGCGGATACTACTCCATATCCGTCGTCGGGTTGCGCCATTGGTGAGGTCCCGTCGTGGTTGAGATGATGGTAGGTATTATCTCCGGAAGTAGCAGGTTGCACTGGTCGCTGTTCTTGGTAATGAGATGTAGACAGAGGTTCCAGGACGAAATAGTCAGGACCATTATTACGGGGATTTGTATTCCCTATGAGGGCATCTCCTTTAGGTTTTACTGGCTGATATGAGTGGTCATCCGATGCACTGTCACTACCAACGACACCTGTTGTGTTCCTTCCCTGGTGGCCTTTCGTCTCCGTATAGGCGTAACTGTATTCTTCATCTCCACCTGGTGGCTTGAGAACATCAGCATATCCACCATTGTCGTCATTCATTCTGGGGTTTCCTCCAGGTACTTTGATTACGTTTGGTTGTTGGTTGTCTGGTACTTCAGATGAGTAGGCTGAATTCATGTACGCGTTGCCACGGGCAGATGGCGTACGCTGACGAAGTTCTGAGGCTTCCTTTGCTGCATCTTTCCTGTATATAGCGTGTAGTAAATGGTGAAGATAATCAAAGTGTTTCTCGTTTATACAAATTATATATACAAAATTAACGTGAGAATTGTTTTAGCTCTTTTGTATGGTGGAAATGCTGAAGCCACCGGATGGAGATGGAGAATACAGTTACGTTAATACGCAGAAACGAAAGGCCACTGATGAAGGCACAACACGGCTGATGTGGCTAGTGACAATGCATTGAACCTTCACTGATTTAGAGATTTGTGTAATTAGCACAGAGGCTTTTACCGGAAATCAAACTAAAAACTTCCATTTGATAATACTGTTTTGATAATCACCGATCCAGAAAGCCCTATCCATTAGTGGTCATGTCATATAATACAACATAGAATTGTGCATCATAAAAGACGACAGTTTTAAAATACAAATTTAATTCATCTAACATATCCTTGCAATTTTGTTCAATGTATTATTTTCTTTGTTAACAAATTAGAAAACATCACTATCAGTACTGATATTGCAAAACATATTAGTCGTATTAGTATAGTAGTAGTAGTAGTAGTAGTAGTAGTAGTAGTAGTAGTAGTAGTAGTAGTAGTAGTAGTAGTAGTAGTAGTTAGTAATAGTAGTAGTAGTAGAAGTAGTAGTAGTAGTAGTAGTAGTAGTAGTAGTAGTAGTAGTAGTAGTAGTAGTAGTAGTAGTAGTAGTAGTAGTAGTAGTAGTAGTAGTAGTAGAGTAGTAGTTAGCAGTCGTAGTAGTAGTAGTAGTAGTAGTAGTAGTAGTAGTAGTAGTAGTAGTAGTAGTAGTAGTAGTAGTAGAAGTAGTAGTAGTAGTAGTAGTAGTAGTAGTAGTAGTTAGTAGTTAGTAGTAGTAGTAGTAGTAGTAGTAGTAGTAGTAGTAGTAGTAGTAGTAGTAGTAGTAGTAGTAGTAGTAGTAGTAGTAGTAGTAGTATAACACCATATAATTACACGTACATAATCATAGGTATGCCTGCCTTGTGTTATATTTACCTGCGACGGCGAAGACAGACGTATCCAACCACGGCGCACACAATAACCAGCACGATTACGATGACGACAGCCACTATCATACTCGTGCTTTGTCCACCTGGATTTAAAATGATGCAAAGAGAAAAACAAATCGTGACGACTTTTGAATAACTTCACTTCAGTGAAACAAATGCAATTCTGCATTCTATATTCATATAATCGAGACAAAAAATAGCAGGTATTCATTATTTCCTCTGGGTTTCTTTAAACATATCCGAGCGATGAACACACACTTCTCATTACTTCTCATTCTTGTTAACAGGATGTGTTATTTAATGATAAAATATATGCCTAGGTGTTATATTTAATATACGAGCAAATTATTCGGTGGTTAAGCTGATAATATTATCGTTTGGCATCAAACAATCGTATCCTGACAAATGCTTGAAGTATTTTTTTTTTCAATTACATTTTTATGTCAACTATATGTCGTGGCTCCATGAGTCCATGGTAGGCTGAAAATATGGACACAAAATATCAATTAGAACCACAATGAAATGTAATATTCTCAGTGGCTGCTGTCTATCAAAATGTTCCAACCCAAACTTGTTCACGTTACATTTCAAGCAAATGTTACCATTTTGTTCCTCTCCTTTTCCGGGAGTCTGAGACGTGGAAGCTGGCGCATCCGAACGCGATGGGGTAACTCGAATTGTGGAAGCCTTCGTCGTGGGTCTGGTGGTTGTTGTAATAGCTGTGGGGATGAATAGGGTATACTTGATGCATTTTTAGCTACAAATTGACGTCGTAATTATGGATATCCAACGTTAGATATTTCCATTGTATAGACTAATGTTAACTTTAAATTCTTCGATTTTGTAATTAAATCAATTTCCTCAGTTACTATTACCCGCCGAATTGTGCTCCAAAATGTGTCTATTTACTTTCGTAATGATATCTATCGTCAGTGGCATAGCCAGGATTAATGGAGATTGGAAAACAGCAACATAATAGTTTTGCTCATTACTAGGATCTTAATTAGTCGGTAGATAAATATAACCGGGTCGGTATTCACTGATTCAGGTCCCTAAATAGGTAGTAAATCTCTGTTTTACCCCCGTTCTTCAAATAGTTCGTTATGTGTGACCATCTTCTGTAAGAAAAAATATCGTGACAATGCGTGACAATACACGTTATACACAATCATTTATAAAGAAGAAGCAATACAAATATGTATTTGTAATTATTGTGTAGAGTATATAGTTTAGTACATTTATCAAGAGTTACTCGTGGACTACATCATATACAATGGCCTAATAAATTATTAATATTGTGGTCAGCTTCGCTCAGCAATGAGAATGAGTCTTTGGTATAGGGTGCAAAGCCACTGTTTGAGAATGACACTCAAAATAATCATAAAAAGCATGGGATATACCTTCTGTAGTCGAAGGAGCTATCTCCGTCACAATGATATCATCGATCCAAATGTCGTTGAAGAATTCGGTTCTTACAGCTGTGAATGAAATCTGAAAATTAAATGGAGATGACCGAAAGGAATATGAGCAGCGGCAATGTGTGATGTGCCCCGAAAGCAGACATACGTATTTAAAGCCCTCTGCAGACAGAGCCGACTCGACCCGATCCGACTGATTTTCATTCGGATCGGCTCAGTTTTCAGTGCCTTGCGACACACATTTTGCCAGTCGAGAGACAGTCGGATGCCAGTTGGGGCCGATTCAACACGATAAATCTGCTCCGACCGACCGGGCCCAACTCTAGCCTGATTGAAACCAGTCGGATCGGGTCGAGTCGGCTCTGTCTGCGCCGGGCTTAAGACGTCATAAATTAGTCGTAAACTGGTAAACACGTCGTACGTCGTATTGACGACATTATTACGAGATCATTATGATGTAAACCCCTCACTGACTGATTGAGAAATTATCATTATGTTTGATTTGTACAAAGATTGTTGCCGCGTCCCCTCCTTTGTCATGTTTGTCATGTTTGTTAATAAAGTTTGAGAATAAAGTGTTCTGAATGATGTTATAGGGGTAGTTTAGTTTTGGTAGAGACGGCGCTGCACATCACAATTTTTTTATGAGATAATGAAAAACTGAGTGTCGAATTTGAGAGATTTTAATGGCAGAATAAACTTTATTTGGTCAAAATCGGTCCAGAAACGGCTGAAATATCAATAAATATATTTGATCTTATAATTATTTGGGGCCCAAATAATTAGATGATTTTTTCAAAAATTTAAAAAAATGCTTACACTTTTTCAAAAATTGTCAAAAGCATTTTTTAAATAGTTGTTGATGATTTATCTACTTAATCATTATTTCAATAGAACATCACATGCATTATTTTGTATGAAAAATGGTTGAAACCAATGCCTTTTTAGAAAGCGCCCTCTTGTGTTTTAATGACTCTTTTTTTAATGATAACAGGCTTTTTACTTAGTCGTTTGTAATTTTGTATACCTTTCGAGAATGTGGAGTAATAACTATTAGTTTGTAATGTTACTGTCCAGGTTTGGTTACTAAAGTTCAGCCTTACCAAAACTGTACTACCCCTTTAAGTCGGACATGCGTGAATGTCAATGGCGCATTATCATTTTCTTTGTAAGATGAAATGTGTCTTTATTATTTTGAGGGGGTGCAATAACGTTTTTGTATGTTGTTAGGAAGATGTATTGTGTTTTATTGACTGATTGAGAAATTATCATTATGTTTGATTTGTACAAAGATTGTTGCAAAAATTTCCGCAATTCAAGTTTGAGGGTTCATATCTCTCCTATTACTTTACTACCGTTCATAACTTTGGTATCATTGGAAAGCTTGTATTCCCCCCTTTACATTGATGAAATTTGGTATGAATATTTTATCATGGAATGTGCATGTCACCCGAATATGGGGCAAAGTCAAAAGTGTATGTTGAAACATGCATTGATATTGTCAATATGATTTATCATGTAATTGGGAGAATAAGTGATGTTTTGAATGATGTTGAGGCGATCATGCATGATGTCAATGACGTATTATCATTTCCCCTGAAGGATGGAATGATTTTCAAGTGGGCATGAATACACTAATTAATTTACTTTCTTTGTCCTAATCCTCTCGCTCCCATCCCCTACACTCATAATCGTTGTTCCTCCCCTCTCAGTGCCCCAGTGCACTCCCACACCTCATCAACTGTCTTTTGTTCACATGTCTCTTTCCATTTCTTGATTTATTTCTTTGATCCTCCCTACCTCTATTCTTCTCTAAGCCTTACACTATCATCACATTTCCTTTGACTGGTCCACTTAAGGAAGGACCCACCCATGCCTGTTTGACCTGATTGGTCAAGCAGTCCTGACACTCACCCACTCACAGTTGCTTTCATTGTTTTGTGTCTGCGCCTCCTTTCCTCTTTCCAGCCCCCCTTCCATACATGTGTTTATGTTGGTATATATTCTGTGTTTTTTTCTGTAGTAGCTGTCATTTGTGCCCTGACGAAGATTCTGCTAGGATCGAAAGCTAGGCTGTATACAACTCTAATTAATTCTTCAGTTGTTTGGACAATGAAAAGTGAAGTTTGTACAGTAATTGTGGTGGATTTTGTGTAAACTTGGAAAACTGACAAACTGGCGGCAATAATCTGTGTAAAAGTTAAACATAATAATTTCTCAATCAGTCAATAAAACACATTACATCTTCCTAAAAACATACACAAACGTTATTGCACCACCTCAAAATCATAAAGACACATTTCATCCTCCAAAGAAGATGATAATTCGCCATTGGCATTCACTTTATTCTCCATACAAAAGGAGGGTACACTTTTGACAATATCAATGTATTTTGCAACATTTCACTTTTAAATTTGCCCCATATTCTGGTGTCATGCACATTCCATGATAACATATTCATAGCAAATGTCATATCAATGTAAAGGGAGGAATACAAGATTTCAAATGATACCAAATTCATGAACGGTAATAAAGTAATAGGAGAGATATGAACGCTCAAACTTGAATTGCGGAACTTTTTGTGAGGGGTTTATTTTAAAGACTAGTTTAGGCATAATAATTTGTGTCGTATGGACGACCTTATCATGACGTCATTACGACGACGTACGAGGGGGTACCGCCCCCCCTTAAAAAAAGAAGAAATAATCGAATAATTTGGAAAGGTAAGCTATAGCTTCATACCCCTGATAATAATAATAATAATAATAACAATAATAATTATAATAATAATAATAATAATAATAATAATAATAATAATAATAATAATAATAATAATAATAATTATAAAAGCAACATTACAAATCACAACGACAACAATACTATGAATGATTATACTTATAATATTAGTAATTATATTACAAATTATGATAATAACAATCGTTTTTAGAGGGCGCCCTCTTGAGGTTTTAACGACTATTTAAAAAAAATGATAACAGGCGTTTTACTTAGTCATTTGTAATTTTGTATTTCGTTCAAGCATGGTGGATTAGTTTGTAATGTAATGGTGCAGGTTTTGGTTACTTAAATTCAGTGGGACCAAAACTGTACAGCTCCCTTTACCAAAACTCAACTATACCTTTTATAAAAACATTTTACTTTTGGTAAAGGACATTTAATTTCTTGAATACTGAAAACTGAGTGCCGTAAAAGAATATCAAAATACCGATTTGGAAATAATGAAATCCAACTTGAGTGTGCAAACGTGAAAACAAATTATGATCTTCAGAATAAGTGTAATGCATGATGATGCATTATTCTTAATCTAATGTATACGATTGATATGTCTAAAATCGTAGACATTGTTCTTCTTATGGCATCAGTCTCAAATCGAAAAGTGTGTCTACTTTACTCGGTTACTCGTATAGCAGATTTTGTAAATAGACGTTGTGTTCAGTATTCCCATTAAATGACTAAACTTGTCATGATCATGGTAATAATAATAATAAAATATAGCATTTATAGAGCGCCATGTATCTAGGTGCCCTATTCAGAGGTGCATTATTACTATTATTGGTACTTGCATGAATTGACGAAGAGCACTGTATATCGATTTCTTCATTCAGCCACTGCCGGGAGGTACCATCCAGTCTTATTGTACTTGCATCATCGTTGTCATTTCCACACACTACTACGTCAAGATAGCCATTACGTACGTAATATGTAAAGGAAAGTATCACGTAGTTCGACTGAAATACCCTGTTTGGCAGGAAACACCTTGCGACTGTCTCGCCAGACCTAAATCTCGCGAAATAGAAATCTACAAAACAAAAGATACAACAGAAAAACAAACGTTTTACTCTACAGCCACGCATTATCTAATTGCCGGAAACATTGCCCCCACATCCATTACAGCGAAAATATATAATATATTAAAAGCTAAATATTATGCCATGACTCATTCGCCATCACCCCAAATTATTTAACATTACCAGCAGAAAATGGGACAACATCATACACAAAATATAGAAACATGCACAAGCGCAAAATAAATCTTACCATAGGTACGTACTATGCCCTGCCTCGTCCACCAGCCTCCATCGCTGCTATCTTGTTGGATACCACAGTTGTTGTTGCCGAAATCACAACTCCAAACTAGGACAATACATAATATTTAGTAAATCTTGTCATTCCATTCCTCTAAATTGTAAATTGTATAATGTAATAAAACAAGGAAATTAAATATCGCAAACTTCAAGCGGTAATTGTGTGTATTATTGTGTTTGTTATGGCTAAGTCACATTTGACACGGCGGCCGTACGGTCTAACATTTCTACGGCCAATTACAAAAATAGGGCCGCCGTCGAATTTCTACGGTCACATGCATTAGCAGTCACATTTGCCACGGCCACCCAACAGGCATATCTTTCATTTTTGGAGACAGAAAATCTGCGGCTGCCGTACGGCCTTTAAAGTGATGACGCACGGTTGCCTTAGGGCATCCCTGCGGTTGCCGTAGGTTATTTGAACAAATATCAAGGCAGACGCAAGGCGCCCGCAAGGTGACCGCAAGGCGATGACTACGGCGTGTATAATTGCTTCGGCGACTGTAGAAATGAAAAAGAGTTATAACTTTTAGTTATAACTCTACGGCGACCCCTACGGCCTGTAAAATATACGGGTACGCCGTACGGGGACCCTGCGGCCACCGCAGATTTTCTGCGGCCGCCGCACGTTTCTCTCGATTTCGGGGGCGTACGGCCGCCGTACGCTCGCCGTAGAGCAAATGTGACTGTAGCATTATCTCATGCTCGTAGTCCCAACAATCAAGATAATCTTTCCGAATAGTCCATCGTCATTTTCAATTGTATCAGTACATGTATTTGATTCATGTTTATATAGCTAAAGCTATAAACGGATGTGAATTTTCTCGGCTACACTTTTAGTGTGTCTTTATAAATCGTTTACTCTTATGTATGTTATTGTCAAATTATAGGAGCACGTGTTTTCTTTTTTATAAACAATTGCACAAATTGGGAAATACTTTGGAAAGTAGAAAATCAAAACGTATGCTTAATTAAACAGATTGTACGAATAAAGGGTCATTCACATTTTTTAGATACAATGCTGGATTTGAATTGATTGGATCTCCTTATTTCCACATTTCCAGCAACATAATATGTATATGTAATCGACATAAACAAAAATAATGTTTACATTTTCAATACAAAATATAAACTAATAACAGCACAATGATTTAAAGAATCATACCATAAGCTGAACAAAGATAGGGTAGGACACAGGGTCGGTGGCACACATATGGTGATATATTTATATTGATATATCGAAACTTTAAATAAATCAAAATATTTCGGGCATAGGCCTTTTGGTCCCCATGTGACGTCATGCCCCGATGAGCTCACGCGCGCTGGACGTGGTCGCTATTAATTAATAACTTTTTTAGGAGTATGGAACGCCGATGCGAAAAAGAGCCAAAGGTTGCATGAAATTTACTTTTTTGCCAAACAAAAAGAGTGTGGTATATCAATATAGGCACATATTCAAAGCTATAAACCTAAATCAAAACCCGGATTTCACTATCCCTTTAATATACATGTAGCTATACACTGACTTTGTATGGATATCATTTATATACATGTATGTCTAGCTGACAATCTAGAATCCTTTTAGGCCCCGTTGTAGAAAGAGTTCAAATTACAATCGATTGCAAACTTGCAATACATTGCAAGTCAGATCGTGTGATATTATCTGTTCAAATGTGCATAATTTCTGACTGTACAATCGACTGCTATTCTTTATGGACCGGGCCCTGATCGTACACACATTTGTTTAGTCTTGTACAATTTCAAAACTAAGTCTCCTATCCCTGTTGTACCTCCCTTCCCATCTCCTCTCCACTTCTCTTCTCTCTTCTTTTCTCTTTTCTTTCTCTTCCAATCTCTTACATTCGTATTTTTTAGATAATGTACATATTATGTTTACTGCAAATTGAGCCAATTACTTTGGCCTGTTCTCTGTTAATTTGTTTCCCTAAGTATAATCTTGATTATATTGTTGAGAATGTATAGGAGACCTACATCTACAAGCGTGGCGCTTTTTAGTAGAACTCCTTTTTCAAATCTGTATACCAATATTCGATCATTGTAAACTTGTATATTGTTTGTTGTTGGAAATGAACGATCATTCATTCATTTATTCATTCAAACATTCGACGTACAGTTAGTTGTATGACGTGCGGACAGTCTCATCTGAAAGCGTTGCAAACTAAATGCAGTTCGATGAAGCTGTGTTCAACAGTTAGCATACAGAAAGCAGGTGAACCCCACTATAATGAAGCTGATTGAGCAAGTCCAGAAAGCAGAGACGTACGTACACTGTGACTATACTGTATTGGAATACCACGCGACTGTTTGATTGTATTATTTTATAATTCTCATTCAACAATTTAAAACACAGAAACGTATTCAGCAGTAGTAATACCATACAACAACTTCGATAATACTTATAGGATCCTTGAAACGCGTATAAGCTTGATGGTACCACTGAGGTATGACTCAAACTGCCGGGGGTACATGCTTCCCCCCCCCCCCCACCCATAAATAAAACAAAAATAAGATACATAGGGGGATATCCGTGTAGAAATAAAGAACTACATTAAGTATGGCCCCTCGAAATATACTCCGCAAAAAAAGAAACTGGACACTTGTATCAAACCAAATTTTTCATATTCATTTACGATAAAATATATGATATTGTATATCAAATTAAAGATAAAATGGCCCTCTTCAATATTGGCATATAACCCAGATGAAATCATTCATGCATGACTTGTCACGGTCAACTAACCACAGCAAGGTCTGTTTTCAAAAATAGCAAAAATGGAACATCCACTCAACCATGTAAATGTTGATAAGCATATAATCTAAAACGCTATATTCATGACATGGCATAATTGTTCAATACAAATGTGACCTCTTTTTATCTTCATCTCAATACAAAGTATAAATGAAGACAAATTGTGAACGTTATAGGTTTTATTTTCATCCAAAAGTAACAAAATGGGGAATTCCATGGTAAAGGTTTATTAGTCGAAACCACAGTTTGTGCCCTTATTTCAGCATGAAAAATTGTATAAATTCTCCTCAAGAATGCTACCGTAGTCCAACAATCTTCAATACCTGATGTCACCATTGGTCAAACAGTTGGGCAGTCTTTAACATGACATTTCTCTAGATAACTATGGTTAAAATTGCCGAGAACAATGTAGAAACAGACAAGCTTCATGCCTCTAATACAGACCAGTATGATGATGCTCTCATAAAATGGCCCTGTTTTATTGACAAATTTGTTTTTTCAGAGTTGTTCATAACAATAAAGTAAAATAATGTCATAATTTACTTGCCCCGCACATCTTGTTTTAAGTGAAACGCTCACTATCATCCTGAAAATTTCAGTCGAATAGTGTGGTCCTCCATTGTTTTTGCTATTTTTGAAAACAGACCTTGCTATTGTTAATTGACCATGGCAGTTCATGCATGAACGATTACCCCTTTAATTTATACCCTGCATGCAGAGGACTAAATTCCCTTTAATTTGATGTATGATAATCTACACTTTATCGTACATAAATATGAATTTTTTTAACTTTTACAAGTGTCCAGTTTCTTTTTTTGCGGAGTATAGAATCATTCGCATGACACCCAGTAGTCAGTCCAACCAAGCTACGCAACGTGTTTAGACTTAGTATTCATTCATGTTTCAAAATACAAGCAAACTTGGAAATCTACATAAATGTTTGACGAAACACTCAAACGGAATATAACCATACTATACTATACTATACCATACTATCGTGTATAATAGGGCCCTACTCTTATATAAATATAATACTTACTTTACACACTAATTGGGTAAAGGGAAATCTATTCTGATAGTATTTTCACGCCACATGTTCGTTATCAATCGTACTTACCTTCTTCATCCTGTGTCACTGCAGGAGCGATGGAGCCGAGAAATACTACCACCCAAATCGTATACATGTTGTTCAATGGATACTGGTACACATGTCAGAAAGTATAATGTGCAAATTTATTGAAGTATACATGCTACTTTATCAAGTTCCAAAGTGCCTTTACTGCGCGCCTCTCAGTATGTTGTACTGATCAGTTTTCCCCTACTGCAATATCACAAAACGTTTTTGTTAAAAGAGGAAGTGAATTTAGAAAAATTATAGTAGTACAAAGCAGTACCTTGAATGAATAGTGCAGCAGTACATAATACAAACCATTTTGTGTTGACATAAAATATGAGTCAGGCAAATCGGCTATTGTGTTTGCATCAATATGCTATTCTAACTTGTACACATATTATGCAGACCCAATTACACACGTTGGCTTAGTCTTCGGACCGATTGGCGGTGTCCCGAATTATTTGGGACACACTCTCTGTATTTCTAAATGTTTCTAATGATCGTGCCCTAAAGTTTGTAATTTTGTTGGGGCCACTATTAATTGAAGAAATAAAAAAAACAATACAAACCAATTGGGGATAATAAGAGTATGCCCCAAAATAATTCGCCCCTAAAAAACAATAGTCAGGCCATTCACTTTACGCCACTGCATGTGGATAACTTCATTGATCATGAATTAATGTGTTGAAACCTATACAGAAAGAGTATCACACTGGCAGTCACCTCGATCTAGACAGACATCAACCTGTTCTGACGGTTGTTTATAGACTGCGACTTACTCCACCGACCGTCTTTAAAACAAAAGAGAGACATGTTAAAGCAAACCCCATTTAGAGTTGATTCTTTCCGATTAAAGGCAATGGTGAGTGTTGGTAATTTCCAAAGTGCCCCCCCGACATAAATTGTAACGGATTTGGCTGATTTCAATTCCATATGAAAGATCATCGAAAAAAACATGGGAAATAATAATAATTCCCATTCAAATGCTCTAATTGTTGTGGAATTGGCTTTCAAAATATCATATAAAAGTGGTTGACGCCCGGGTATCACTTTTTAGAGAACGCTAGTGCGAGGCACTAGCGTTCTAGATCTTCATAATAAAGAACTGAAACCAAATATTTTTGTGCACGCTAATTGTGCTTAAAACTATACATATGATACGGTACTTACCAGCAATTCACTCTCCGATATGTGATCCAACTACCAGGTGGATTAAGATTATGATTTTTCCCTCCATTCCGCAAACAATCAGTGATATATATGCGCCTCATGGACTTCTCTCCGTCTGTTAGCGTGACTAGAGGTTTTTCGCTGTGCTACGCGGCGGCTCTCACCGACGCAGGAACGATCTATTGGTACGTCGGCCGCGCTAAAACAACTCTGTTTTACAAGCCGTTTCGCTTATTTGATCAACGCGGCCGTAGACTCGGATGGTTGAACAGCTGGGCAGCACACTACACATGCACACTTACACACTACACTCCACCCACGTTGCGAGCGACGTTTGACCTCGCTACGAGCAGCGAGCGCTGCTGATTGGCTGTTTGCCGGATCGAGCGGTCTCTCAGCGCGGCCGCACAATTGACCAAAGACGGTCGGTGATAACAGTTCAGGAACGGAGGGATCGCTGATACTACAGGAAATTGGTGATTTTTGCACACGACACGTAGTTTGTACGGCCGCGTTGCGCTTGCGAAAAGCCCATACTATGAACGAAAGGCGAACGAATGGGGCTTGCGAGTTGCGATACATACTACACGTACTATTACCGCGCACTGCACTACAGTCCCGTATTATATAGGACCTAGAACGCTAGTGCTTCGCGCTGGTTAACTCGAGAGTTAATTTGACACTTCGAGTTGTAACGGCTCTTTTTGAATGATAACAGGGGTTTTACTTTGTCGTTTGTAATTGTGTATACTTTTCGAGCATGGTGAAGTTATAACTATTAGTTTGTACCGTAATCGTGCAGGTTTTGGTTACTAAAGTTAAGTTTGACCAACACTCACCATTGCCTTTAAGCTAGGATGCTCACACATTGTAATTATGTAGCAGAGGTTAGGTGGCGTATAGTGTGGCACCACCATTATTGGGGGCACACCTTAGGCTAATGTTTTTTTTCTTCTTATTTTGTTTTCCACAAAATTCCCCCTTATGGTTTTGTATTGTTTTTGAACACCTTTTGTGGTGCGTGCCACCCCCCCCCCCCCCCCCCCCCACCCGTTCTGCATCACGTATGTAGCCGCTGTTGTTACTGTTTATTTCATAATAATATAACGCAGTATTTTACAATGTCAATCCAGTATACTATTAAAAAGCTAATCTTAACAAATATGAAATTATGTTTCGCAAGTTGGAGGGTAAATTATCCCACAACAATATGGAAGAAACTACAAGTGTTTTCTACTGCTGTAAACTGTTCATGAATACGATTCTGATGTTTAAGTTTCCTATCAAAGTTTAGTTGTAATATGTTCAGACACCTTTTCCTTCTTCTTCTTGAATTCCTTCAGCCTGGAGAACTGCACAAAATACAGAGTTGCAAGTCAGACAGGTACAGGCATCCACCGAACAGTTTAAACAAAAAAGTTAATGAGCATTATCACAAAGATCGAGAGAGACAGGCATGATGCAGGTCTAATACAAATTGCAGAGTGGTTGTTTTGCAATATCCTTTAATATCTAGGGGCTTGGAACGTCTATAGTCGTTACCTCTTAACGATGTGGAGTACTTAACTTAAAGGGATCGAGTAACTTTGTTGACACGTGCAACAAGTGATGAATGGTTGATACAATGTATATTGTTGTTATCTGATTTGTCCACTGGGTATTGTGTGAACAATTCAAGTTAAATGGACGTTATATAATGGCCGAGTAATGAGCAAAAATGCAAAGTGATGTTTACTAACTCATTGCACTGACTTTGTACACGGTTTCGACGATCCAGTGGATGATTTAACATCTGAACACTTCAATCGTAAATATCTTTTTAACGAAAGGGAAATTTGAAAAACCGAAACCTGTCCCATGCTTTTTTGTTAATACGAACACAACAAGGTATGATAGAACCGCTATAATTACAATTTGATTTTGAGGATTTGGAAAATGTTACTAAGTCCCTTTAATTGCGTTAATGAATTTTAACCGTTACACAAAGAATAAGGATCAAGTTATACCTAAACATCCGGAATTTAGTGGTTCCTTTGCGTTCGTGTATAAATAATTGTATGACTTCTTTTAATGCACTTTTTGTCATGTCATTCTGCGGTTTAGGTCTATGAACTGTATGCGGTTGCCGCAATTGATTATTTTCATTGATTCCTCTTCCTCTTTCGCTCTTCTTTCAAATCAGAGTAAATATGACGTTATATTGAACCAAATCATTTAGAGTTATTGT
>JBAMJV010005323.1:0-92500 GCA_037951105.1 Echinarachnius parma | reverse complement strand
AAGAAAGAGACATTAAAGGGATCTAGTAACTTTGTTGAGATGTGCAAAAACTGATGAATGGTTGATGCAATGTATATTGTTGTTATCTCATATGTCCACAGGGTATTGTGTGAAAATTTCAAGTCAAATGGACAATGTATGGCCAAGTAATGAGCGAAAATGCAAAGTGATATTGGGTGATATTCACCAACTAACTGCATTCACTTTGTACAGGGATGAAAATCTCGCCCGGAGATTTTCTTATCTGAATACTTCAATCATACATATCTTTGTAATGAAAGGGAAATTTGAAAAACCGAAAGCTGTCCCATGATTTTATTGTTAATACGAATACAACAAGGTATAAAGGAACCACTAGAATTAAAATTTTATTTTGAGGATTTGGACAATGTTACTAAGTCCCTTTAAGCAGACCCCATTTAGAGTTGATTCTTTCTGATTAACGATGATCACACAGTGTAAGTATGTACCACCTGGGTATGTGCCGTAGTGTGGCACCGCAATTATTGAGGGCACACCTTAGGCCAATGTTTGTCTTATTTTGTTTTCCACAAAATTCCCCCTTACTTTTTTTAATTTGTTGACAACGTTCAAAAAACATATTGGTATATTTTCAGAAATGTGTAAATTAACAACATTTATTCCCATCAGATATAATTATGGATATTTCAGTCGTTCGTGAACCGATTTTTATCAAATAAAGTTTATTCTGTTATTGATATAGTGTACTTTTTCAAATGTAACACTAAGTGTGTCATTAACTCATAACAAAAGTTATTTCTTGAAGCGCCCTCTAAACCAAAACTTAAATACCCATTTGAAGGTCTCGGAGCTTGGAACAATGAAAGTCGTAACCTACGTAACGGTGTGTGGTACCAAATTAACCTGAACATCCGGAATTGAGTGGTTCCATTGCGTTCGTGTATAAATTATTGTATGACCTTCTTTTTTATGCACTTTTTGTCATGTCATTCTGCAGTTTAGGTCTATGAACTGTATGCATGCGATTGCCGCAATCGATTATTTTCATTGGTTCCTCTTCCTCTTTCGCTCTTCTTTCAAATCGGGGAAAATGTGACGTCATATTGAACCAAATAATTTAGAATTAGTGTGTTACTGCGTAAATGGATGAATGTGGGATGAATGCAATGATGATTGAAATACGTTTTGCTTATTTAGTCGTTACTTCCGTTTTGTTCTCTGTATTGATTCTTTATTTACATTCTTATCCATATTTGGCAAATATGTGCTTGCTTGTTCATTTTTTTATTTTTTATTTCTCAATCGTGTTAATACAGAGGACACACAAAATAGTTTATATTAGAAAAAATGTTTCAATCAAAAGATGATTAAAGCATAAGACAATATATCAATACAAAAACATGTGTGCAATAGACTGATAAATTGGCAGGGTTGCCGGTGTCAGCACTGCCTGAAAGAACATACTCATCCATAGTGTGAACATATAGTGCAAACACTCTGTGTTTCACAGTATTTCACAGTGTGGACCACAATGTTAAATACGAGCCTTTTCACGGTGTAAAAGCCAACTCTCACTGCGAACACACTGTGAACACACTGTGAAATTGCTGATATACACATTGTGAGCGCACCATGACTTTGAACGCATACAATTTCACACTGTGGCGATATGATGCCCTAATAGTGTGTTCACAGTGTGATGTGGTTTTCAAGGCATATATGCGTGGGTTATTACACGCGTGGATCCATCTTGCGCACTTCTACGAACGGTTCGTAATCCCCATTGGCTCAGTTATAAGTAGCGATCGCAAACTGCCCCACTTCCGAATACCCGAGTCAAAAATGCATAAAAAATAGTCGCGTTCGGAATTTTCGAATGGAGATCCATCAGAGATGTATACGACCGAAAATATTACGTAACACGCTTAACTCTGCCGACTTCAAAGGACCGCCGTTAGATGCCTTAGGGTGACAGCGCGAGAAACTCTCTCGGTATAGATACCAGCTGTTTGCTGCATGCAATTTCATTAGAAGGCCCGTGTTCAGATATTTCAAAGCACCGCTTTTCGATCGATCCAACACACACCGTAAGTTTACCTCGAGAGATTACGGTGGAGTCGAGTTGGAATTTGCTGTCTATTCGTAATAACCCACGCATATATGCCTTTCACACTGTGAAAACGGTCGAATTTAACATAGTAGTCCACACTGTGAAATACAGCGTGTTCACACTGTGGATGAGTGTGTTCTTTCTGCCAGTGTAATCCAGTCTCATAGGCAGTGAATCTGTTCTTCTACGGGATCATGTAGATGATGCATAAATTATACTTAACATGCTATATTATTATGCGTGTATTCATTTAATGATATCTTGTATTCACTCTTCCCATAATTTATGTTTGTTTTGAATTTGTATAATGTAATTATATAATTATTTTTTTTTTCAACATGCAAATAAACTGCACGGCGTCTTTGTAAAGCAGTTTTGCATAACTGAACAGGCCATCCATGTGCAGTATAAAATAAATAAAACAAATAAATAAATAAATAAATACAAAATTCAAGTGGTTTAGTAACTTGTTCACATGTGCAAAAAGTGGTGAATGGTTAAACATTTGTATTGCTGAAATCTGATATGTCTACTGTGTAATAATTTCACGTTAAAGTGATGATATGATATGGCCAAGTTATGAGTGAAAATGCAATGTGATATTCATTAACTCATTGCACTGACTTTATTGCACAGTTACGTACATGGTTGCATAACTTTCCAGTGGGGAATTAAAAATCAGAACACTTCAATCGTAAATAACCCGCTTTAGTTAGTATGCGCTTAAAGGGATAGTTGAGTTTTGGTAAAGAGGGCACTTCACAAAATATTTGTTTGTGAGATAATGAAAAACTTACTGTCAAATTTGAAAAAAAACATACAATTTTAATGACAGAATAAACTTTATTTGATCAAAATCGGTTCAGAAACGGCTGAAATATCCATAAACGTATTTTTATTCAAAATTTCTCTGCCAGGGGACATTTTGACTTTTTAGAAAAATTTAAAAAATGCTTATAGACTACTTTGAAAAAAATCTAGATAGGTTTTTAAAAAGTTGTTGATATCTCTATTGAATCATTATTTTAACACAACATCAATGCACAATCTTGTATGAAAAATGGCAAAAACCACTGAGTTTTTTTTAGAGAGCGCCCTCTTGAGTTGTAACGGCTCTTTTTGAATGATAACAGGGGTTTTACTTAGTCGTTTGTAATTGTGTATACTTTTCGAGCATGGTGGAGTTATAACTATTAGTTTGTACCGTAATGGTGCAGGTTTTGGTTACTAAAGTTAAGTTTGACCAATACTCAACTATCCCTTTAAATGACGTTTCATGTGGTACCATTTGGACTTCAGTGGTTAGTCAAAACATTTGATTCCAAAAACATTGATCATTTCCATTATAAGTGATACCGAAGAGGAAATACACTTAAGTTGCAATTTATTGCAAGTCAGATCGTGGCCCCGTTGCAGAAAGATATACGATCTATTGTAAGTTACAATATATTGTAAGTCAGATCATGTAAGATCAAAGTAAGTAACGAATTAGTAAATTGGTTCTTTGTTATTGTTGTATTAAAATTAAAATTAAATGAGAATATGCATATTATAATAATCACATTTTTAATGTTAGTGCCTTTCTTGCCAAATGCATTCATAAATATGTATCATTTTGTTATATTTTGATGTTAAATTATATTTTTATTGTGTTGTAATTTATTTATTCATGTATGTTCATATGTTCATGTACGCAAGGCATTTTAGTCTCCGGACTACAGTCTTGTTAATTTTGTTCAATAAATACCGATATATCTATCTATCTATGTGTTCTAAATGCGCGAGTCTGATTGGTTGAAACGCGCAATGTTTCTGACTTACAATCAATCGTGTCTCTTTCTTGCAACGGGACCCATGTATTTGAATTGAATTAAACAAAATTAAATTAATCATGAATTGAACAAGATTTTATTTGTGTTTTTAAAGTTGGAAACATACAAGTAAAATGGTCGATAAAGTACAATATCATTACATAATATATAGTACATCAAGAATATAATATAATATTTATATGTGCAAATAAATACATTATATGTTCAAACATATGATTTTGGAAATAGGGGGACCCAAAAAGCCACGAGGCTTGGTCAGAAGTGTGTGGGCCACGCATAAACAATATACAATTAATTTAAGTATAATATATTACATTTTTTGATACCTTATTAATGTAATTCATTTTCCACAATTGTGACAATATCCAATGCTCTTTTTTTAATTATTGGGAAGGGGGGGGGGGGGGCACGTTGACCTCCCTCCTTCCCCCAAAGCCCCTCGTTGCTACGTACACCACCGATTAAATAATAATATGACAAGTTTATAAAATATATGAAATATATAATATAATCATATAAGATGTGTGGCTTATATACAATGTTTCGTTTAGATTCAGTAGTACTGCTAAATATCAATACGTGTATAAACCATCAAGAACATATAAAACATAATACAAGCACCACTATATACCTTGGAAAATTATAATATACAATTGAATTTACCTGTTCACAGAAATGTATAGGCATAGACCGTGTATGTCAGCTATATATTAGTTTGCAATATCATACAAGATCAATTTCTAAAATTAGGATGTTTGTACAAATGTATAGTTCAACGAAATATTCACATTTATAATTCTACTTAACCCGGCTTGTACATCATATTTTGAGAATGTTATTAAGCATTATTCATGTATGTACATCATATGAAAAGTTCGAAGTAGGGTTGTGTTTTCAAGCAAAAGCCTGAATTCACATAAAATTCACCTAGACTTTTACCCTAACAAGAATGGGGGGGGGGGGGGGGGGGGGGGGGGCTGATTTGCCTCTATTCCTCGATTTCTGCGATTGCTAAGAAAAAAACTACAGTATCCATGACAACACGTCGCTCGCATCTTGTGTCTTGTGCATCTTTTGATACCAAATTTGCGCCCGTCGCGATTACGGTTGAGGTGTCACTATAGTCACATGTCTATAGAGTCGCATGTCATACACAAAAAAGGAACAAACGTGCATTTTCCCATTTATTTGTGTGTAAAATGCATGATAAGTTTGAAAGATTAAAACCTCTCTCATTCCCGCAGTAAGACCTTAAATAGAATTTGAAATTAAACATATCGAGAACATTTAAATCAAACATAGTGAGAACCGCTTAAAACTTAGGAAAAATATAAAATATACAAATGTATTTACAGAAACATAATTGCATAATGTGTAATGTGTCAGCTAAATAATAGTCTGCAATTATACATAAAATCGTTAGAAGAACAATGGTCAAAGTCATACACATGGATAGATCAACAAAGAATAGATATTATAGACTTTCTATATGCAGTTACAACTTCTAAAACCCATTTAACCCGTCTTGTCTGATTTGAAAATGTTAAGCAGAAGTTATACGTATATACATGTACATATGAAACGTTTGAAGCAGGGATGTGTTTTCAAGCAAAAGCCTATTTTCACATAAAATTCACCGAGACTTTAAGCCCTAACTTGGAGATCATACGCACAAACTGAGCATCATGCCACCCCACCATGACCATGGCACTTAGTTAAGACTTCAGGCCCTCATTTTAAAACATATCACGACAATCCTGATAAAACATGATATAATCAGAAAAAATATATACATTTACATAAACATATTGGCAGAACATGTATGTGAGCTAATAATGTTAATATATTAATATTTCAGAATCTCGAAGGTAACTCTGGTAACGGTTTAATATTATTCAAGTATGGAAACTCAAATGTAAAGTTGAGAAGACCCCCCCCCCCCCCCTAGATTCAGAAAGGTCTGGACACATTTGTTGGTCTCGATTCCACTTTTTACCGAGATCGGTGGTCTCGGTCTCTATGGTCTCGGCCACGTTCTCTGTCTCGGTCCCGCTTTTGTAAATTACGCACCCCCTCCCCCCTGAAAAAATCCTGGTTACGGGCCTGCATCTCTGACCCAAAACCAGCTTTCCGTGGACATAATCCACCTGAAATCCAGAGACATTGTTTATCTCTCAATTGGCCCGTGGTCTCTAGTTTAGCAAGTATAATAACTCGTATACTTGTAACATACAGAAAAAGCTCGATCAAGTAAGGTTCCGCGACTATTTGGTAAACACTAAGCAGTTATCACTTAGCTCTTCATGTTCGACTAATTAGTAAAGTAATCGGGACATGATGCTGACATGGCTGATGGCAGTCACTAATTCCCTCAGCATTAAGTGCGATGATATGTTGATAAGAACGCCATCGAGAGCCCATAATATTGAGGAAGACTAAAAAAGATCGGTAACTAGAAAGTCCCATAAACCTTGTCAATATTATGAAATCAAACCATACTGTGGTTAAATAATCTGATTCCGGTAACAACAACATGTATTAATTGAAGTCAGAGTAAACTTCGTCGCTGTAGATCGGTTCGTGTTGGGCTGATCCGTTGCCTTTCGGATTCTGCTCTTTGATGGCTGAATAGTACACGTCGTCGCTGTCTTTGGGTGGTTCTGTCGCCTGGTACAGATGGTAGTCACTGACCTCCTTACCAGAGTGAAGGACGTTGTAATCCGCATCGTCCAGGGCTCCGTGTTGATATGACTGGTCAGGGTGATCCTTTGCTGCGAAGTCCTGATACTGGTGGTAGTCTCCCACTTCCATCCCTGAGTGGAGGACATTGTAGTCGTCAACACTGACATCCCGGTCATCTCGCGATGCCTGACGTCTGGTCGTATCAGCTGTTGTCTTTGAAGACTGGTGCAGAACATTGTATGCATCATTGGATTCGCCGGGCGCAGGATTTTGATCGAGTGCACCATATTCGCCGATGTCAGAAGACGGGGGAGACTGTTGATTCCCGTCGTCAACGAGACCAAGTGTGTTGTACGTACTGTCGACTTCGTTGTTCACCCCCTTTTTGAACCTGGCTTGGGGTTTCCTTGCGCTGTTGACATCCAGCGCGACTCCACCATGGTCCAGTGTATTGTACGTCTCCTCGCCATGCTCGCCCTGTGATGCTGCGGATACTTCTCCATATCCGTCGTCACGTTGCGTCATTGGTGAGGTCCCATCGTGGTTGAGATGGTGGTAGGTATCATCCCTGGAAGCAGCGGGTGGATTCATTGGTCGCTGTTCTTGATATTGAGATCTGGAGGGAGTTTCCATCAGGACGTTATAATCACCACCATCAAGTTCGTAGTTTATATCGCGATCATTTTCTTCATAATGAGGATTTGTATTCCCTTTGATGGCATCTCCTTTGGGTTTTACCGACTGATATGAGTGGTCATTCAATGCACTGTCACTGGCAATAGCAGCTGTGTTGTACCTTCCCTGGTGGCCTTTCGTCTCCGTGTAGGCGTAACTGTATTCTTCATCTCCACCCGGTGGCCTCATCACATCAGCGTATGCTCCATTGTCGCCAGGTAGACCATTTGTCCTAGGATAGCCTCCTAGTTCTCGGACTAGGTCCGGTTGCTGGTAGTCTGGCAGTGCAGATGAATAGGCGGAATTTGCGTAGGCGTTGCCACGGGAAGATGGAGGACGCTGCTTTAGTTCAGTTGCTTCTTTCTCGGCCGACTTCCTGAAATATGACCAAAATACAGACAAAGAGCGCTGTATAATTATCTAAAAAAGAAAATACAAAGCTTTAATATGACTTGTCAGTACGGGTTGTCAAGATACCGTCGATTGTACACCCTCTGCTCTTATTCATGATCACTTTAAACGATATTTTATCAATCCTCATGCTGGATTTATATTAATATTACACGTCAAAAACGTACTTGTTATTTCTTTAATTATAAAACATAAAAGATTTACGTTGTGTTTAAATATCCAGATAAAAATATATTTCTAATTCTAAATTTATTTTGTAATAACTTGGTGGTTGGAAATATTTCGGCATTACATTGAACCTTGAAGTACATCAATGATTTGCCTGAATTTAGCTACAATCTTGTTTACTTAAAAACAATTTGAATAAATCAATTTAATTACGCTTAGTATTGATATCCAAAGATACCATACACGTACCTGCTGCGATGACGACATACAAGTAAAACTGCAAACACCAGAACAACCACGACGATGATTATTACGACGGCGGCGACTATCGCGGTCGTATTTCGCCCACCTTCATGAATTAAGCGACAAAGAACAACAACATTTAGAAAATTGATATAAGAGATTTAAGCACTGGTGCAGAATCGGCTATGATGAACTTTTTGACTTTGGTAAAAACAAAATAGACACACATATAATACTTGAAGGTATTTTATGACTAGCCACCATCGATAACGAAAATATGCTATGACATGAATTGAGTCATTTGTGAAATATTTTTCGTATATTAATGAAATTAACGAGGAAGAATGCTTTCCATTAAAAAAAAAAGTAGAGTAGTTGTCGCAAGATATTCTCTCGCACAGTGGCTTTTCAACACACATCTCTATAAGTATAGTAAGTATTTCATGAAAAAGAAATATAATAATTATAACAATAGTAATACTTATAGGTTCGATTTAAATATAGCGCCTTATGCCCACATAATTGTCAGGCATATTGACTTCATCATGTTTATTGCGGACATATTAAATGGAGGATTCAACCAATCAGACATTACGCACCAATCACCATAAAGGTGCACAAAGTAGTGTGTCTTGGGCTATTCCAAACATGGCTAACTGTAGTAATAATAGCATGATCAGTGTGGTATACTTTGCAGCCAAATATGGCATTACACCCGATGACAATTACATTCTAAATAAATGCCAGCAACCCAATACAAAATCCGTTTATATGATAATTATAATAACATAAACATTGACAATTTACCACATTCACACACATACAAGTCATTATACTGAATAATGTACTGTCATTGTTATATTATAATCGTCTAGGCTTTAGCCTAAGCCAAGTTTATATACAGGGTGGCCCAAAAAAAACGGAACGGGGCACTTCCCAAAATATAATACCACAATGTTTATGTTCATCGGATAGGGTGTCCTTTCCAATGAAAAACGATACCAAGAACAGTAATTTTGGTCAGGTCGTTTTTGTTTAAGGACGCAGTGAGTGAGACCATGTCAGGTGCCGATTTATGTCGATTTCGACCTAGTCAATGCCAGTTTAACCGCACTCCTTGCCCGTAATACCATTCAGCGACCAGGCCCATTCTCTCGGCACACGACTGAATGCATATGAACGGCGGTTCGTGCAATTCATCAAGCGCTGGCTCAATACAAATTGACAAAAAAGAGAACCTGACATGGTGTCACTCACAGGGCCCTAAAACAAAAACTACACGACCAAATTGACTGTTCTTGGTATCGTTGTTCATTTGAAAAGACACTCTATCCGATGGACATAATACATGTGCTACTTTATTTTGGGAAGTGCCCCATTCCGTTTTTTTTGGGCCACCCTGTATAGAAGGGCTTTATACAAAATAACTGTCCTTTTTTATACGAACATTATAAGACAAATTCATATTTGGGTTTAATATTGCATCGTTCAATGAACCTCCTTCGGAACTCCTTTCAATACGTATAACAATATCAATTAATCCTTTCGCAAATATCATAATCATAATACCAGTTTGTTGATCCCCGGCCCCAACCTTGTGTGTTGTTGAAGATGTAGTAATTGCTGTGCGTTGAGTCACATTTGGCAACGTCGGATTAACGGTAGTGGGAGTAACTGTAGTCGGAGTAGCTGTAGATGAAGTAACGGTAGACGAAGTAACGGTAGACGAAGTAACGGTAGTCGGAGTAGCTGTAGATGAAGTAACGGTAGACGAGGTAACGGTAGTCGGAGTAACGGTAGAAGGAGTAACGGTAGTAGGAGCTGCGGATATTCAATATATTTGTATAAAATGTATCGTTAATATCACAATTTAACAACTTTGTAAGAATTATATAATAATACAACTGTAATAGTACAGGTTTTCCGGGTCAAATTTCTCAGAACAGCAGTCAAACTGACGATTGATAATTAAATTCAGTAAAAATGTACGGCTTGGATCATCATTTGATTATTAAACACGTTTCTTTTTTTCGACACACGATCAAACTTTCGTTTTAAACAATATTAGACATAAAAACTGAGCATCCAATAAAAAAAACAATGTAGAACATCCAATTTTCCGGGAAAATTACATACATTTTCTTGTCCTTGTTGTTGTTATTGTTGTTGTTGATGTTGTTATTGTCCATAATACATTTTCTGGTTCAATTTACATGTAATATTTCAGGAAAAGATATTTTGGGGGTATTGAGAAAGAGATACGTTATAGAAAACGTAATATAAATTAATATATAAACTACTATTAAATATGACATGTTGATATCCGATATTTTGAATGAATCACACAATATCTGTAGGCCAATTTTTCTCAAGTTTTCATCAGTATCCCATTTTAGTCATCATAATTAATATCATTTTAAAATCCGTTTCATATTTGCATTCACTTTTAGCTAGTTGAAAGATCTACACATGCATGCGTACATTTTCACTCACTTACTAATTTACTGATATTTGGTATGTTAAGTGTGTAATTAATCGGTTACATGTTTAGATTTCATGGTTTGGTAACTTGAGGATCAACTAACCTGGTGTAGATTGCCTTATTTCAGTTATTCGAATGTCATCGACTCGGACGGAAAAATAACGCCAGTAAGTTGTACGTACAGCGGTGAATGATATCTTTAACAAATAAATCAGTTAAGAGTTATTATGCTTTGCATTTTTACAGTGATATATTAATATCGAGATAATATTAATTTAAGTTAATCGTAAATAAGTTATGATTTTACCTTCTTTCATGAACGCTAGCTGATATATTGAAATTGAAAATGTCAACTTGAATTACATTAAATAAAAACAAAATTGAATGCAAGAAATAGATAATCAGTACATTTGACATTTTTCAATGATTTTGAGCTAAAAGTTCCATTTATTAAATAGAACTTTTACTGTTTTAATTCAACCATTTATCATATTCAATACAGAATACAGAAATTGGAAGTTTTTGAATAACATTGATACTATTGTTTTAAATTATAATTTAACATATTGCGTACCTGTATTACAGATTTGCATGTGATAATAATTTCGAAATTCTCCCAAGATTCTGACGTATCATTGAGAACATAAGTCATGTTGTCGATGGAGCATGACGATTCTATCTCAAGGTGGCCCCTGGCATTCCTGTAGTACCGGAATGACAATTGTCTGGTACCCGGAGGAAAGACTGGTAGGTAGAAGACAGCCCGCTCAGTTACACTGGTGGCGTAAAAATAGCGATCTAAATACCCTACAGAAAATACGAAAACAGTACAGGCAAAGAAATTTGGTGATTCTTTGTGTAAAAATAGTGAGATCTGTAAACGAAACAGTATAGAACAGGGAATTATATTATTTTATGTTCGACTTAACTTTAGACTTAAATTGTGGAAAGCTGTTAGTGGATGTAATGAATGGCCGAAAATGGTTTAAAACATTTTAACATCATCGATATTTTCTGTTATGAGGGATAATACACGTTCTTGGACTAAGGGATAGTTGATTTCTGGTAAAGAGAGTACCGTTTTGGTCAAACTGAATTTTAGTAACCAAAACCTACACCATTACATTACAAACTGATAGTTATAACTCCACCATGCTCGAAAGGAATACAAAATTTCAAATGACTAAGTAAACAGCCTGTTATGATATCATTAAAACAGAGCCGTTAAAATTCAAGAGGGCGTTCTCTAAACACTCATCGGTTTCAATCATTTAAAATAAAAATATTCTACATTGTGATGTTTTGTTGAAATAATAATTAGATATTTAAAAACCTCTTATGTTAATTTTTGAAAAGAGTAAGCATTTTAAAACAATTTTAACGGCTGGTTCAAAATTCGTATGGAATAATTTTGGGGCCCGACAATAATTACAAATGGTTATGTTTTTGTATATTTCAGCCATTTCCGAAGCGATTTTGATCAAATAAAGTTATTCTGTCATTAAAATTGTATGCTCTTTCGAATTGGATACTCAGTTTTTCATTATCACACAAACCAATTATTTTGTATAGCGCCCTCTATAGTCCGGTAGACTTTTTAGGACCTGGAAACGTTCTTTAGTCCAACGTTTTTTTATTGATTCATATTCTAGAAGGGTTAATAACAAATTTCCGCTTTGTTGCCACCTTGGCAACCTTGTGCAACTTTTTTATAAGCATTATAAAGTTAATTAGCTAATTTGCATATTTGTGAAATAAGGTCAGGGGTCATTTTTCTATCTAGGAATAGTATAATATTGATTTGTAAGTGCCATATGGGCAACACCCTGAAATCCAAGATGGCTGCCCCTAATTTGCATATTTATGAATATTATTGATTTTCAGTGGCTACAGCCTCTAATAAGCCATAATTGCAGATTATTTTTCCTCAGTCATGTTCTAAATGTGTGATAAAGATAATTTAGCTTGGTTGCCACCTCGGCAACCTCTAGCAATGCATAAAATTAGCACAATTCGATTGTTCACCTAATTTGCAGGCTTATGCCGAAAGGGTGGGTAGCGTCGCGTCGCGTCGCGTTGACTTGAACGCGACCATTCGTCCAAAGCCCCCCCGGTTTTGCCGAAAGGGTGCGTTGGATTGTTAGGGCGCGTCAGGTCAGATAACGCGACCAAATGGCACATACGGGGGGGCTTATTCCAAATGTACGCGTTCAGAGTCCCATGCCAACAGCGCGCGCGCCTGTTACGTACGTACGTAAGTACGTTGCGGTGCCGCAATTATATGCATGATCGATGCACGGTATATTATATATCAGAGCCGTATGTTACGCGCGCCGCGCCGCCTGCCTGGCGCTAGCTGCCGACGTCGCGTAATATACGTGGTGTATGCATGGTGGATCGATCGCGAGCTGCGAGAGATGGAGAGAGGCTGGACATCTTCGAGCTTCCTGATCACTTTTGTGGTGAGTTTATATGAGTATTCCTGCATATTATCGTGTTTTTTGTGTAGTGTTAAAGTATACCAGTAACATTTTCGACAAACCCTGAACCTGCATGCGTGCAGCTAATCTTTGTCTAGACAGTCATGACTGTAAACAGTACCGAGTAACGTTTTATACAACATGACCCGACCATAATCCATTGCATGAATGGCACAAGGTGGCCAGTTCTGGCATAATTATGCTTTCTGGCATAATTTGGACCCTTTTGGCATCTGGCATTATGCCTGGCATAATTTTACGAATTCTGGCATAATTTGACTCTTTTTAGCATAATTCTGGTTCGAAGATCCTGACCTCGGCCTCGGAATTTGTGTAAAAATCCCGGTCTCGCCTCGAAAATTTGGGACTGGACCTGGTCTCGGTCTCAAAAATGTCGAAAATTCTTAGTCTATGCTTCGAAAAATGTATACGACTACCCCCCCCCCCCCCCCCTGCTTACACTCCCAACCAATGGGTCCTGGTCTAGACCTCGAAAATTTGGGAATGGAGACCTGGTCTAGGACTAGGCCTCAACAATTTGGGACTGGAGACCTGGTCTAGGCCTCGAAAATTTGGGATGGGACCAGGTCTCGGCTTCGAAAATTTTCTACGACTGATGGTGATGATGATGGTACGGGTGGTGGTGATGATCGATGAAGATGAAGATGAAGATGAAGATGAAGATGATGGTGGTGGTGGTGATGATAGATGAAGATGAAGATGAAGATGAAGATGAAGATGATGATGATGATTGATGGTGGGAGTGGTGATGGTGGTGATGATGATGATTGATGATGATGGTGGTGATGATGATGGTGGTGGTGGTGATGATGATGGTGACCGTGATGCAATAATGATGATGATCATGATGATGATGGTGGTGATAATGGTGATGATGATGATGATGATGGTGATGAGGATGAAGATGATAACAATGAAGATGATGATGGTGATGGTGGTAGTGGTAATGATGGTGATGATGATGATAATGGTGGTGGTGGTGGTGATGATGGGGGTGGTGATTATGATGATGATGGTCGTGGTGGACTACCCCCCCCCCCCCCCCCCTGCTTACACTCCCAACCAATGGGTCCTGGTCTAGACCTCGAAAATTTGGGACTGGAGACCTGGTCTAGGCCTTAACAATTTGGGAGTGGAGACCTGGTCTAGGCCTCGAAAATTTGGGATGGGACCAGGTCTCGGCTTCGAAAATTTTCTACGACTGATGGTGATGATGATGGTGGTGGTGGTGATGATCGATGATGATGATGATGACGATGACGATGACAATGGTGGTGGTGGTGGTGGTTATGATGATGATGATGATGATGATGATTGGTGATGATGGTGGGAGTGGTGATGGTGGTGATGATGATTGATGATGATGGTGGGAGTGGTGATGGTGGTGATGATGATGGTGGTGACCGTGATGCAATAATGATGATGATGATGATGATGATGGTGGTGATAATGGTGATGATGATGATGATGGTGATGAGGATGAAGATGATAACAATGAAGATGATGATGGTGCTGGTGGTGATGATGATGGTGGTAGTGGTAATGATGGTGATGATGATAATGGTGGTGGTGGTGGTGATGATGATGATGATGGGGTGGTGATTATGATGATGATGGTGGTGGTGGTGATGATGATGATGATGGAGGTGGTGGTGGTGATGATGGTGTTGGTGGTGGTGATGATGGTGAGGATGATATACAAACCAATAAAACATCAACAACTAATGACAGGAGCTGGTACATGTCAGTTAGAACAGCTTACCACCTGTTTAATATGTTTAAAAAATCAGCAGAATTGTTACGTTTATTTGCTGACCTCTCACCCATCCCCGCCCACCCCCTGGATCCGCCCTGACCCCCTTACCAGTGAAGGGCGGGAAGAATGGTGTCCGAATGATCGTGTCCTATATAAAGGCCTACGTTGGAATTGAAAGCAAATTTTAAAAATAGAATGAAGAGGTGACGAAAATGGGCGGGAAAATCTATAAAGGCCTACCTATACATAGAGGTTTAACGGTCAGGTGGTGAGCTTAATTTATCACTTTCTTGAGGATATTTTTTTTTAAATTTGTGATTGGATGACAAAGTTTTGTGGCATACGCTGTTCTTCGGCTTCCATGATTTGTGTCTTTCTTTCTCCTTCTCGGCATTTATTCATTACTGTACATTTCATATAAATTTACAAGTCGTATATAGTTGTTACGATTGGTTACAAACTTCGGTTTATATGATAATGCATTACATAATTATGTAAAAAAGGTAATGTCACTTTGATGTTCGTGTTCTAAAATTCATGCATTCTCTTATTCAATTGTATTTCCTATTAGATTCTTCATTCAACTAGAGCGGTGAAAACAGCCCGACCGAGTTTGATGTCCACTTAGTCTTACTCTTAGATGTGCTACAGCCTATATAGGGGATCTACCCGAGCATGTGCATGATCCGAGTTCCTGAGAGCATACCAACTTCAAGTACCTGATGGCAACTGAGTAAGTTTTGTCAGTGTTATGGTGAAATGCTTGGCTAGATGTGAATTATCCAGTCAAGCTCTCCATTCTTCACTTTGACCATGTTGACAGTCTTGCTACATGCAGAATTATACTTTTCAATGATACAAAAATGCACAAAAACCCAAAAGAAACAAATGGCAACCATGCCAGTACAGATCACTCATGCATGCTTAGACTGGAGACAGAATAGAATAGAAACTACATGTATAAATATTCCAGGTAACAAAACGAGAAATTGATATGAAAAAGAAGTAAATCATTAATTTAAAACGATGAGATAAGTAAGAAAGTCAATTAGGAAAATATGAAATTTTAGTGTAGATTTCATGAATTAGACATATATATATATATTTCATTATTATCACAAACAATTCTATAGTCAAGTTTTCAATCTTGTATCAATTGTACTAATTCCTGCTCGATCATAAAGTAACTGCATAGAATATTTTCATGGCTTGTTTCCTATGGCTATACCATATGGCATGAAAGCAGATAAACTTATCACAGTCTTAAATTCATGCATTCTCTTATTCAATTGTATTTCCTAATAGATTCTTCATTCAACTAGAGCAGTGAAAACAGCCCGACCGAGTTTGATGTCCACTTAGTCTTACTCTTAGATGTGCTACAGCCTACTATAGGGTACCTACCCGAGCATGTGCATGATCTGAGTTCCTGAGAGCATACCAACTTCAAGTACCTTATGGCAACTGAGTAAGTTTTGTCAGTGTTATGGTGAAATGCTTGGCTAGATGTGAATTATCCAGTCAAGCTCTCCATTCTTCACTTTGACCATGTTGACAGTCTTGCCACATGCAGAATTACACTTTTCAGTGATACAAAAATGCACAAAAACCCAAAAGAAACATTTTGGCAACCATGCCAGTACAGATCACTCATGCATGCTTAGACTGGAAACAGGATAGAATAGAAAGTATTCTAGGTTGTAAAAAAAAAAAAAAAACCACAAACAAAAACACCAGGCTATTCAATCTGGAAAATAGCATGGCTTATGTAGGCATATTATTGCTCTATATCAGGAAACAGAGAAATTTATAGAATTTCTACAGAAAGTTTTGTTTCTAAAACTAACAAGATGATCTGAAACTTTCTAGTTATATTTCTTTTGTCAGAATCTTGTTTGCTGAAGAAAGGTATTAATTCTGAGCACTTGCAAATTGACTAAAAGTATACCTTTAAAGCGGTGGTCACAACCCGCCGTACTTGCAAGTGCGTGCCCCGTGCGTGCTGTCTACTTGCAAAAACGTGGGCAAAATTTGGGTATCCGTACGTGGTGAGTACCGACTCAGTACCGACTCAGTACAGATTTGGGAGCACGCAGACACGACGTAGCACTTTTAGTGCACGAGGAACTTTCGCTGCGTTCGCTGCGTTTTCGCTGCGTTCTACAGCCAATGAGCGCACGTGCGTGCTGCGCACGTGATAAGTGCGTGGTCCGTGCTTACTCGGCACTTCCCCAGTTCAACTGTCCAATGAGCACGCAGAACTCACGTGGACCGTACCGAGTAAGCACGTGCTCCGCACTTACAACGCACGTTGTGCGCACTGATTTCTGCAGTATAATATGAGCAGAAAAGGTTGTTCGCCCTTGCACGCACTTAGTGAGTAAGGACACCGTACGTGAGCAGCACGTGTAAGTACGGCCTCCGTACGATAACGTTGCAACCGCACGGAGACCGTACGTTGTAAGCACGTTGTAAGCACGTACAACGCACTTACTACGTGCGCAATGTACGATGCACGCAACCGCTCACGGCCAGGCGTGGCGTGCGGGCCACGCACTTACACCGTGCGTTGACGGTACTCCCTCCCTGCTCTTGCCACTCCCTCCCCACGTTTTCAGAAAAACGTAGCGGCCGTGGCCTCCCCAAAAAACGTACGGACTAAAAACACGCACGGTGGGTTGTGACCAGGGCTTTAGCTGACTGTCTACAAAACACATCCACACTGACAGGTTCCCAAGCATACATTTGTAGATTTCAAATAATGTTTGAACATAAAAATGCAAAGCTCTCAAAACGTCATGACGGATGTGGTGTGGCAAGATTGGAAGAGCACGCGCTTTCCAATCGTGAGATCCCGAGTTCGAACCCAGTGTATGCCCGTCCCATTTGTCCTTCAGCAAGACAATTAATCCACATTGCTGCTCTCTACCATGTCTACCCAGGTGTATAAATGGGGACCTGGTACGTAGGAGGTGAAAGCCTTTATTATGTGAATGATCTTCTCAATGCCCATGAGCCGCTTGGAAGGGATGCTCCCCAGGGAGTGGAGATGGTACACACGATGTGTGCTGGTTTGCATTGTATCCTATGACCGGGGTAATAATATCATTGTAAAGCGCTTAGAGATGATTATCAATCATATTAGGCGCTATATAAATCAAAACATTATTATTATTATTATTAACAAATCATGCCATTCCATTCCATATCGTGATTATGAAAAACACTGGCTATTCCCGACTTAAACAAAACCAAACATGGTCCGATGGTAGGGATCGAACCAGGGATCTCTCCCGTCATAGTCTGATGCTCTACTGACTCAGCTATCTCGCCTCCATTGGTTTAGGAATGGACAATCAGTGCAGTCGTATCATTCTGATGTGCACACGAAACAAAGTTATGCATCTTGTGCACACGTCACGTAACTATTTGAGTTCGGCTTTGAATAGCTGGCAAGTGTGGTCTTTTTTTAGGCACAAAAAGTCAAAAAAACAACTTCTGTTTGATGTAATTTGATACCCTTTGGCTATTACCTCATTTAAGGTAGTAGCATTTATCAGTACAAGGATGAGGGTCATACGTCAAGGCATGGTGATTTGCATAGCTGGAGGGACAAATAAACAAACAAACAGATCTCTCTGTTTTAGTACTATAGATAGAAAGAAATGTCAGACTAATTTTGTTTCATATTTTGCATTGCTTTTTATTGCTTTTTATCCACAGTGTACTAAAGTCACCTCTCTTTCATTTTATGTTAGGGTAATATTCATCTCTTCTGAGGAGGAGGAAGGAGAAGGAGCATCTGAGGTCACGGCTCATGGAGAGTAAGTTGGCAAAGTGATTATAATTTTGTCATGTATACATATTGTCCCCACTAAACACATTTGACAACATTCAAGCAATTTCTAATTTTCCGGGGCGACTAGTGAGGTAGCTTGTGGGTAATAATAGTTCGGCCAGATGTGATACAAAAAAAGTGCAAATGTTTGCGTCATGTGTTCATGATGGATTAAATGACAAATTTATTCAGAACATGTTTTCCCCGGCATCCCCCCCACAAGCATAGGCGTACTGGGGGAGCGGGGGGGGGGGGGGGGGGGGGGGAGGTTCAACCAAAACATACCTTGTAGATGGGGGTTTGGGGGGTTGAACCCCCCCCCCCCCCCCCCCCCCCTCCCGCCTTTGACCCCAAAATAACTGTTTTAAGCATTTGTTTTTCATTCAATCAAGAGTAACTTGTCATGGCATAGAATGATCAATTTCTTGTACTGTTGTTTCTCAGTCTGAGAGCCGATCATGCTGGAAGACACCAAATAATCAGTTGGTGCAAGCAAATTTAGACTATACCTTCAATGCATGTAGTTGTCTATTTGTTCATTGTCTAGCCTAATTCAATATATTTCCCTTTGTTGGAAATGGCATGAGGTATATATGCATGCACATACTTTGAAGCATTTAACACTTACAGCATGACTCCTCTACTCCCCCTCCAACCATGGGCGTAGATACTTACGTAATACCTATTCTCCCTCACTGTTGAATGGGTATCAATGTCAGATCTACGCCCATGCCTCCAATATATAAAAACAAAACAAACACAAAGCATAGCAGGACTAGAGACTGCTTTTAGCTATACCGCGACACATCGATCACACAGCTATATCAATGTACTCTGATCGTCACTGAAAACTGAAGAACAGAACAAATGGGGGTTGTATTTTTATCTTACTTGACCGAACGCTAAATTTAGGAATAAATTTGCATGGTACATGTGGTTGCTGTGTGCTTCGATAGCATCTTATAAATCCGTATCGCAGTAGGGTTTCACAGTTGTTATTTTGTTATTGATGACATACTCCTAATTGCAACACAGGAAAATATCATTATAGATAAAAGCCCCCTCATCTACCCATCTCTCCCCCCCCCCCCCCCCCCCCCCATGGATTGCTAACCTAAATGTATCCAAATGAGACAACCTTTACTCTCCAAATGCACCCTTTAGTTTGGTGTTACAGATAATGAACACAACACTCCAAACATCCTGTGAAGTAAGCCATAATGGTTATAGTCTCAGTTGCTATTTCAAACATTAAATGAATGCACTTGAATCTTCAGGGTGTGCATTCACTGACCACAGAAATCAAATGTACCATACATTGACCAAATAAAACAAAATTGGTATGTACTGTTGATGTGTAATGTGCACAACTTATTTTTGTGGTAAATTTGTGGAATTGCACTGTATTATTTTTACAATTTAACAAGTGTATTTTTGTTTTTATTACTTTTCATTCTTCAGAAATCCAGATGAAGTCTTCATGGCAGGTTGGCCTACAGCTTTTCGTGAAGGGTCCAACACTTTCAAGCGACCAAAGCTTGAGGAGTCTGTAATCTCAAGTGATTCATCAGACGAGGAAAATCACCACTCCAGTAATGTTGGACCAGCATTATACAGGCACAAGTGGCATGCCTTCAAAGAAGAAAATACCTACTTCAAAGACAGTAAGCGGATAGCAAAGACACTGCTGTTCCCATCAGTACAAGTGAACAACTCTGTACCAGTTGGTTGTGACCAATAATTGTGCTTCTTGATAGATTCTTCTCAACTTCCCTTTAAAGAAGATCTGACATGTGATGAAACTGGGAAATACCAAAAACCCAGTAGGGCCAAAAGTGAGATCACCATAGATAAGGATGACAATGTTGGATCCTGCGAGGATATTGGGGACAGCAGGAAGTATACACTAGTGCGTTAATACTATAAGCACAAGGATACCCCTAAATTTCAAAGAACAACATGAATTTCATCAGGTTGACAATGTTAAGGCTTTGTATTTTAGATAATTGTAATGTGATCTTATGATCTACCACAAAGGGAGGAGGACGTTCTACACTTCATCTGTCTTTGTCAATATGTCTCTGATCTTGTTACATGTACCATGATGCTATGAACCGCTGGGAATTGCCATCAAACCAAACTATCTTTTCTGCGATGTTGGGGGTAGTTGATCTTTAAAAAAATAACAATCATTAATACATTAATGGAAGTAAAACACTTAACAGAATGGGAAGAACTGTAAGTTTTATTGCCATCAAAGTTGTTACATGTAACATTGATGAACTGACACGTGACATAAGGGAGATACTCTGGATATTATGGCATTTTAGGTTTTGTTTATGTTCTTGATTTTTAACTGTCTTTTACACTTGTGAAATACTCAATGTAGTAATACAAAACTAGTGAAATGCCTAAGTACAGGTACCCAAAGAATCTTTAAGTGGACTGACAGCTAGAAGTTGTCAATTTCATAATTAATTGTTATGATAGTCTTGATGCAGAAAAATGTATCATGCTATTGAATGTTTTATTTTCATATGTTATTGTTGCTGTTGTATTACAGTCAAAGAAAAGAGGCTGCAGTGAAGAACACTGCAATGTGTAGGCAGTACTGCTTAAACTGATGTTCTCTTGGATGGGGTAAAAACAAAAAAGATGCACTCTCTGTCAGATTGTACTTGGACTGAAAATTCAATCATATGTCAAAAATGTCAAAGGGGTGTTCCATATATTTTTCAGATTTTTGTATCTGAAAGTAAATGAATTAATTACAACAAGGATGTGTTTAAATCTGATAACAATATGATTTGAACAAGGATAAAGACAGATGCACAAACTCAATGTATGTGGTAGTGTATTTCTATTATAATTTAGGGACGGAACAATATGCAGACATGCATAAATAGAATACTTTCGACACTGTTCAGCAGTTGGTATTGTAATAGTCATATACTGCCACATACCGGTAGTAGGAATGTGTGCACCCCACACACAGCACTTACATGTATGACCATTCTGTTCAGTGGAAGCAATAACTGTTTTATGCCATATTGATGATTATGCTATGTATCCTCATATTGTCATGATGGTTCATTGTTGGCAACATGAATTTCATCAGGTTGACAATGTTAAGGCTTTGTATTTTAGATAATTGTAATGTGATCTACCACAAAGGGAGGAGGACGTTCTACACTTCATCTGTCTGTCTCTTTGTCAATATGTCTATGATGCTATGAACCGCTGGGAATTGCCATCAAACCAAACTGTATCTTTTCTGCGATGTTGAGGGTAGTTGATCTTTAAAAAAAATAACAATCATTAATACATTAATGGAAGTAAAACACTTAACAGAATGGGAAGAACTGTAAGTTTCTTTGCCATCAGTAATTGTTACAAGTACCTATACATACATGTAGCATTTATGAACTGACAAAAGGGAGATATATATACTCTGGAGATTATGGCAGTTTTGGTTTTGTTTGTTTTCTTGTTTCTTTAACTTTCTTTTGCACTTGTGGAAGACTCAATGTACTTAACAAAAAAGAGTGAAATGGCAGGTACCAGTCTGAACGCATTTTTAAGGTCATGATTGTGATAGATTACCAGTTTAAATCTCACTAAACTTATGAGTGGAAAACACCTGAAGATATCTCGTTATAGCGAGAGGTGACATACGTTACATGCTAAATTATGTATTTGAATCAAAACATCAGATATAAGAAGAGGGGCATAATTTGAATTTGTTGAGTTCTGCTGTTTTAAAAGATGAAAATTAGCTGTTCCAACTTCCTGCCTAAATATCTTGTCTACATTATATTAAGTTGAGTTGTGTTCATGTATTGGTGTTCTTTTTTAATTGTTGCTGTTTACTTGTTTACTTTATTTATTTGATTGCCATCAAAGTTCTTACCAGTATGCATTTTTAAAGGGATAGTTGAGTTATGGTAGAGAGGGCGCTAGACTACTTTTTTGTTGTTGAGGTAATGAAAAACTAGAGTGTAAAATTTGAAAGAGCATAATATTTAAATAATAAAATCATCTTTGTTTGATCAAAATATCCATAAATTAACAATTTGTAATAAACCTGGGGCCCCAGGTTTATTAGAGAATTTTGAACCAGCCGTTAAAAAAAAAAAAAAAATGCTTCCTCTTTTCAAAAAGTTACAAAATATGTATTTAAATAGTTGTTGGTTATTTCTCAACCTAATCACTATTTCAACAAAGCATCACATGCACAATATTTTATTCAAAATGGTTGAAACCGATGAGTGTTTAGAGAGCGCCCTCTTACGTTTTAACGGTTCTTTTTTAATGATAACATGATCTTTTGTAATTTTGTGTTACTTTCTAGTTATAACTATTAGTTTGAAATGTAATGATGCAGGTTTTGGTTACTAAAATTCAGTTTCACCAAAACTGTACTCTCCTTACCAGAACTCAACTATCCCTTTAAGAGTAAATTATTGTGACTGATGGAAATGCCTTACAGTTGTGGTCAAAAGTCATAGAACGCCTGCAAAATTATTTCCGGTCTCCAAACAAGACGATTTTGTTTACTTTTTATATTGGGATTAACATATTTCACGAGATCATCAGGACAGTGATCATATTAGATCATGAAAATTTTGGTTGACATGATATATTGGTGGAATTATTGTACAGGGTGGCCCATGAAAATGCAGCCGAGGACTGCAGCATCTCCCGAAATGTCTTGCTGATTTAATCATGTAACCACTTGTTAAATGGGGTAAATATAATTTTCTTTGAGAAAGATTTATAACCAGATTTTTACTTTTGCCTCCAATGTTGTATGTTTTTGTTACGCTGATTAATGACTCAAAATCATTGCTAAAATGTTCTTGTTTTGTGCCAATGTTTTGCTAATCTTCCTAATTTCACCATGAAAGCCTTTTATCATTTATATTAATTAGTTTCTATTCTATCACATATTATAAGAAAAATGCTGTCAAAAAATGAAAATGTCACAAATGTGCATCACTTCGAAGGCAACAGTATGTCGGATATGAGCCTTGAAATCGGAACCTAGCCGTATTAATTTAAGTTCTTGGTCTCCACATTCTGCAAATACATTTTTTTTTATCTGAGAAGATGATTGATTTTTTTAATGAGATAGGTAATTAGGTAAAGTGTTTATACGTTGATGTTCATTTGTTGACTGTTAGAATTTAACGTTGATTGTGACAAAGTGTGTAAATATACACCAGAGGTTGGCGATGGAATAAGTCACAACGCTCATACTCTGTTCCATCTTGCCTTTCCATTCACCTAAGAAAAAGAAGCATGCATTTTTAAAATTCTGACAGGAGCGATTTCATGGCAACGTAATTTTCAAAAATGTAATGTGTTTTTGATTTGTTACTGAAACAAAGTTCATTTTAGACTCGGTAACACCTCAATAATGCGATAAATTTATTAACATTACTTTGTCATGGAAAGATGTACGCGTCTAGCACAGCCTCATGCAGTCTGGTCATGAATACAATAAAAACAGCCTCTAAACGTTCAAAATGTCCTTTAACAACAATTATTTATTTCAATGTACATTTGTGTGTGTATGTGTTTGTTTTGGATGTTTCCACAAACCCGTGTTAGTTTGTGTACATGCCATTTGTGGCACGTCATTGTCCCACATGTGAATGTGAACATTAGTTTGAAACTACCTAAATTATGGATCATTTCAACTTCAAATAAAGCTTTTCTTGGTATTCCTCTTGCCAAAAGTAAAGATTAATTCAAACATGATTATAAAGAAACCGACCAGAAATATATTGTGATTAAAATAGGGCAAAGATGGAATTCCAACGGGATTCGAACCCGAGACCTCCGGATTGCTAGACCGGTGCTCTTCCGACTGAGCTATATAAAACCCTAGTACGGTGCTCGTCCCTGAAACCCCTTAATTCTCATTGCCCGAGTGGTCAGAAGCTTTTATAAACCAAACGTAAAGATAATGACAGGGGCAAAGTGTCCACCGTGCAGTCAGCTTTTTACTTCCCAGTGGAATGGCAGTTCAAGCAGAATTTGTTTTACGACACGTAAGAAAACTCAATAGTTATTTACAAAGTTCATTTAATTCGGCAAATAGAAAAAACAGTAAAATGAAAATGTGTCGTTTGCCGTGTGTGTGGGTGTGGTTGTATGTTTGTGCATGGATAGTAGGCCTACTAGTACTACTAGTACTCGTCTTGTACATGTATACCTCCTTGGTCTATGCATGTGTGTTTGTGTATGTTTGTATGTAGGCTACATGTAATAATGCCATTGGAAAAAATGCCAGAGAAAAAATGCCAGTGGAAAAAATTCCAGAGGAAAAAATGCCAGTGGTAAAAATGCCAGTGGCAAAAATGCCAGTAACAAAAATGCCAGTGGTAAAAATGCCAGTGAAAATGCCAGTGCTAAAAATGCCAGTAACAAAAAATGCCAGCGGTAGAAATGCCAGTGGTAAAAATGCCAGAAGTAAAAATGCCAGAGGAAAAAATGCCAGAGGAAATATAACAGTGTAAAAGACTGCAAATCTTTTTTTTTCTCATCAAGATTATGGTACATGCCCCCCCCCCCCCCCCAAAAAAAAAAAAAAAAAAAAAAAAAAAAAAAACATTCATGACTTCAAACGATTAAAATGTTTTAATTTGCCCAAGATAAAACTTGGTTTTGTAAACGGACTTTGTATTTGTATACACTATGTATATATAAGTCATCTTCGAAAGTTATTAATGGCTATGAACCAAAAAGCTCCTTGTGTTGATTGAAAAAATATTTTCTGCTGCTGCCTGCAACCATTGCCCCCCCCCCCCACCCCCCCCCCCCCCCACCCCCTCCCTCTCAATCGAAGATGAATTATAAAATGTATAGTGTATGCGAATACAAAGTCTGTCTACGAAATAAGTTTTATCCTGGGCAAAGGAAAGCTTTTTTTTGGGGGGGGGGGGGGGGGCATGTGCCATAATCTTGATGAGAACAAAATAGATTTGCAGTCTTTTACACTGTAATATTTCCTCTGGCGTTTTTTCCTCTGGCATTTTTACCTCTGGCATTTTTACTTCTGGCATTTTTACCACTGGCAACAAAAATAGTTCAAGCAACCTAACAGTACGATCTTTTTTTTAACACACCCTTTCGGCAAAACCGGGGGGGCTTTGGACGAATGGTCGCGTTCCAGTAAACGCGACGCGACGCGACGTTCCCAACGCACCCTTTCGGCAAAACCGGGGGGGCTTTGGACGAATGGTCGCGTTCAAGTCAACGCGACGCGACGCGACGCTACCCACCCTTTCGGCATAAGCCTAATTTGCATATTCCCAGAAATCAGGTAAAATCGTGGATATTGTGATCCCAGAAGATTAAAAAGACAAGAAATATCACTTTTCCAAGGTTTTAGGGGGCAACAAATCCATTCATGATTCTTAATTTGACGTATCAACTTGGCAACCCACATATATCCAAGATGGCCGCCTTTGTCATTTTAAAGGAAGTATAATGCTATTTGCCACTTAATGGCATTTATTTTTTATAAAAGTATGATTTTTTTTTACTGTAAACAACCAACTACATTGTGATTCAAGTATTCTAGTTGTTTATTCCAATAGTTAAAAGTCCAAACATTATAATATCGATCTAATATAAACAAAAGAATGAAGTCGTGTATCATAACATGTGTAATTTGGGGAGCAGCCATCTTGGATTTGAGATGGTTGCCATGGTGATACATGGAAATAAGTATCAAAAATGGATCTGTTGCCCCCTAAAACCTTGGAAAAGTGGTATTACTTGTCATTTTTACTTTTCGGGTTCCCAATATACTCGATTTGGGGGAATATGCAAATTAGGTAAAATACCTAATTATGCAAATAATATGCATTGCTAGAGGTTGCCATGATGGCAACTATTCTTTGATATCTTAAATACATACTTAGAACATAAATGACAAATAATAATCTGGAATTATTGCTTATTAGAGGCTGTAGCCACTGAAAATCAATAATATTCATAAATATGCAAATTAGGGGCAGCCATCTTGGATTTCAGGGTGTTGCCCATATGGCACTTACAAACCAGCACCGGAAATAGAATCCTTGCTCCAAAATACCCTATAATCTTCTGGGATCACAATATCAACGATTTTACCTGATTTCTGGGAATATGCAAATTAGGTGAACAATCTAATTGTGCTAATTTTATGCATTGCTAGAGGTTGCCGAGGTGGCAACCAAGCTAAATTATCTTTATCACACATTTAGAACATGACTGAGGAAAAATAATCTGCAATTATGGCTTATTAGAGGCTGTAGCCACTGAAAATCAATAATATTCATAAATATGCAAATTAGGGGCAGCCATCTTGGATTTCAGGGTGTTGCCCATATGGCACTTACAAACCAGCACCGGAAATAGAATCCTTGCTCCAAAATACCCTAGAATACTTTTTTTTTTAAACCAATATTGTACTATTCCTAGATAGAAAATGACCCCTGACCTTATTTCACAAATATGCAAACTAGCTAATTAACTTTATAATGCTTATACAAAAAAGTTGCCCATGGTTGCCAAGGTGGGCGACAAAGCTGAAATTTCTTATTAACCTTTCTAGAATATGAATCAATAAAAAAAGCGTTGGACTAAAGAACGTCTCCAGGTCTAATACACAAAATATAGGACCGTCTACAGGACTACTATACCAAAACTCAACTATTCCTTTAAATGTCTCAAATATTTGAAAATAAAGGTTGAGACAAATATAGTTCCATTCGTATTTCTTATTCATGTGTGTAAATTCGTGTTAATTATAAACTTGGATACGATGTTGAGTCATGTTCCTCATAGTATCCTTTGGGATAGATAAAGACTACATGTGGAAGTATTAACCTGTAATAGTCCTGTATACGGTCCTATATGTCGTGTATTGGACCTGGGGACGTTCAGAGACGTTCAGACAGATAGATAGTGTAATTGTATACATACAGGTTTCTTGGATTGTCCAACTTCCATCATCGTCGAGTGGTTGTTTTATAGAACAATCATTGTAGCTGAAATCGCAAGACCAAACTGCCAGGAAATAAAGAATATAAACTTTTAGTTGAAAATGACTATGTCATTCAATTTCACTGAAAATGGTAGTCATAGTATTGATGATAATTATTTGTTTAATAAAAACTGAAAAAAAAGAAAATTGGGTTTCCCCGGGATTCGAACCCGATATCTCCGGATTGCTAGACCGGTGCTCTTGTAACATATTTCTGGTCAGATTCCCTCTGTTTGAAACAATCTATATTAAAAAGCTCCATAACTTTGGTGATCCCTTGCACAATTCCCCAAGTTGAATTCATATCATTCGGGTTTGTGTCAGGATTATAATAGTTTATGATCATCATGAACATTAAAGAGGGTTTCTGGAACGACCGACCGAGAGATGGACTCCTAGCTCAGTCGGCAGAGCTGCACCGGTCTAGCAATCCGGACGTCTCGGGTTTGAATCCCGGGGGGAAACCGAATTGTCTCTGTTTATTTTTCATATATATTATTTGTGCGTGAATCATGTAAAGTACGCTAATCCAATCGTTATCGTGTTTGCACATTGTGTGATGTGTGTGTGTGTGTGTGTGTGTGTGTGTGTGTGTGTTTGTGTGTGCGTGTTTGCATGTGTATATATTAGTGTGCGTGCTTTTGCGTGTATGTGTGCGTGTGTGCGTGTATGTGTTTAAGTTTGTATGCGTGTGGGTCACATTATGTTTGCCTGTGTCTATGTGTGTGTATGTGTGTATGTATGTGCTAAGAGGCAATTGCATCATTAAAACTTAATAATTGCTATATTCATACATTTAACAGAGATAATCCAGTTCCTTTTTGAATAAAATCAATATGTGTTTTAAGGGGCAGTGTATTTTTGGTCAAACTTAATTTTATTAACTAAAATTCAAATTGAATAGTTATAATTCAATGATGTCAACGACTAAGTTACAGGGCTGATTATTTTTAAAAGCAGCCGTTAACACAAGAGGGCGTGCCTTGGAGACACCTGAAACTAATGTTGGGATAAATTAATTATTTAATAGAGAGATCATCAAAATAATGTTAAACCAACTTTGGTACATTTTGAAAAATTAGTTGGCTTTATAAATTGTTTAATTAAATTATCGAATAAATGTGGGCTGAACATTTATTTCAACTAACGGTATTTCAGTGGATTTTTAGCCGTTTCAGAACCGACTGTCATTAAACGAATTTTGTTATGTCTTTAACATTTTCTCCTTTTATTTATCAAATTGTACATTTGGTCTTTCATTAACTAACAAACAACACATTCTTGAAAAGCCCTCTATGCCCAAAGTGTACTATCCCTTTAACCATGTTTAATTCATATAATGATGTCATTGATAACGATATGTCTTACCAAAATATTGTGCGCGGATTACCATGACAAATAACACGCATACCCCTTGGTGATGACATTTTTAATTCAATAAACGTGATATAAATGTTCAGTTGATGTGATTTTCAAATTTTCACAAACCTCCAGTTAACACTTGAATATCGTCTATCCTTACTTCGGGAGCATCAACAGTATACTGCACTGCCGTCATAGATATCTGCAAAGTTGATTAACGATTTTGCTTCATTCAATTAAAGGTTTCCAGAATTATCAGTAAATCATTCCGGAATGTTAAGTCCTAAGAAAATATAATCAAGTTCATGTAAAAGCCCTTATTCTACGCCAAATATGTGTTCAATAAGTTATGATAACGTTACAAAATTCCCCGGTATACATAAACACTAATAAACTTTTTTTTTTTTTCAATTCAATTCAATTTTATTCTTGCTTCCAACAAAACATTACAAATGAATTATCGTACTGGAGTCGATATATGGTTTGCCATAATACGTATACCATAACCTACTGTATAGTATAAATGGTTCGGAAACCACCTTCATAAAAGTTTAATTTGCCAGGAATGTTTATGCATATTTTAGTAAATTATTGCAAACACAAACATTTCAATGTCGTTATGTCGTATATTTTGATTTATTATACGTACCTCCAAGGTGGATGTGCATATGATATTTACAGCAAAATTGTCCACGTCGCCGCTTGTATCAAGGATGAATTTGTTAGAGGCTGGTTGGTCATTTGAACAACCTGTAACCGCGAGCTGACCATCATACGTCAAGTACCGGAAAGACAGCCTTCCCACACTTGAATAAAATGTTGGCAGAGTAAAGTTGACCTCAGAATGTTGAGGAGAGTCCAAGTTAAATGATGCGTAATAGTGTTCTAAGAAAAGAGGGGGGTTAAAGGGATAACACGGTTCTGGTCGAGTCAACTTAATATAAACTTTATGTAGTATTCATTTAAAGCTAATGATAATTGAATGGTAGAAAGAACAAGAAATAAACAAAAGAAGCCATTAACGTAAGAGGGCGCTATCCAGATCAGATATATTTCTGGATATGTCAGCTGTATCTGAACCGATTTTGTTCAAATTTAGTTTATTCTGTATTTAAGAGTGTGTGCTTTGTCAAAATATTACACATAGTTTATCATTACTTAACTAAACAAAATATTTCTTGAAGCACTTTATGAACCCAAACCTAATCTACGTATATGTTTGTCATTTCTGATTAAAAAAACTGATAAGAAAAGAATCAACAGTAAATTATTCACAATCTACATTATTATTCTTTCCAGTAGTTTAAAACTGTTAACATAATGGTTCAGCAAATTTAAAGGTACGTGTGTATAGTTATGTAAATACAAAAATATAGCACTGTAGTGCTTTTACTTCTCTGGTATTTCTCCGTAAGAGCGGTGCCTGCGATTGGGGAGGGGGATAGGGGCCAGACTCCACGTTCTCCAAACTAAAAACTACAAAATATGAGCAAACAAATTTCACGTGTTTCGACCATCAAGACCACAACTAATAAGTTGCGAAAATAAAAGCTTACTAAAACGAAATGTATTTCTTTGTCATTAGCTATGATTTATATTAAATTGTCCGAAATGTTATAATTTCATAATTAACTAATTGGGTCTCATTTTCCTACTTAAATTAAATAATAACAATTTATAATTTCAAAAAATATAAGAGCATTAATTGTCACCATGCATTATGTAATAACAAAAAAAATCACCATTTCCGTTATCAGTGGTCTCAATAGTCCAGTTTCCATTATCACCGTCGACTTGTGTTATGGAACAATCGCCGTTACTAAAATCGCAATACCAAGGTAATGCTAAATGTGAAGGGGGAAAACAAGCTTTCGTAATTTTCTATTTCTATAATATGTAATATATTTGTATAACATTAATTATGCATTCGATATGTAAATATGTTAAATTGTAAGTGTCAATGATATAAGTTTCCCCTGATGCCCTAACAACTTCAATTTAGCCTGCAGGCGTGCCACGGAGTGTATAATTATGAACTTTAAATGTAAAAGTAATTAACAATTCAGTTTGGCTATTTCCGTGTACATGGAAGTCCATTGTATCATACAGTAATAACCACTGATTAGTCTTTATCTGCAGATCAAATGTTAGGGGCAATGTATTCCATTCATATGCGATTTATAAGCCACCTAAAATAATAAACAATAAATTATATTATGCTATTAATAGCATAGATTCCGGTTTATGCGTTGGTCCCTGTATTGCATGTTGCTGTATTGACAAATACTACTCACACGGTGTTGACTCGCAAACTACTCCTGCATCTTCATAATGATAACAGTTGTGGGTACCTACGCCGAGATGAGGGCAGGATGCCAATCCCGACTCAAAGCCGTAACAATTTACATTATCCAGCAAGATGGGTCCAGACCCCTGGCCAAAACTAGCTTGCGTAGGCGCATATATCGCCGAGCCGAGGTCGAGCTGACGGCACACGACATCAGCATCGCTCAAATCCCAGTCGTCATCACACACCGTACCCCATTGGCGATTTAGAAAGACTTCTACTCTCCCCTCATAGGGATTACTGCCTCCAACAAGTCGCACTGCATAATGGAAAGAGCGAAGTTACTTTTCATGTTCCTCGTACATTTATTGAACAGATTATTATTAAGAAATAGCTTCAAACTCTGAATTAAAGTTTCATAAGGAATGTGCGTGAAACCCAAACTAGTCTGATAAACAATCATTAAAGTTACTGATATGAGGGGCATATTTAAATTATAGGCCCATTAGGTGATCTAAAAAAAATAATAAATAGCGAAGTTACAAGGCTGGTTTCATTCCGAAAACAGCCTTTAACACACGAGGGTGCCCTCTAGACACCTACAAGTTTCAACCATTTCTTTTTTTAAATGGGTAATGTAATGTTTGGTAAACCTATATTGAATAGACAAATCATGATCTATCCTATTTTAAAAGCCTTTTTGTGTCATTTGCGACAATAATTATGAAGGCTTTATAAATATTTTCTTAAATCATCGAATTAATATTGGGGCCAAACATTTACTCCAATCGGAAACATTTATGGAAATTTCAGCTGTTTTTTAATCAAACAAAGTTTTTTGTTCATCATATTCAGCACTATGTAATATTGAATGTAATACAAAACAAATAAATTGTCCAGGCGCCCTCTAAGCCAAAGCTGTATTATCCCTTTAAATTCGAATGTAAACAAACCTGTGAGTTTTTAGAGAGCGTCCTCTCTTTTTTGAAGCTCATTTTGAATGATAACAGCCTTTTTACTTTGTAGTTTGTAATTTTGTATTCCTTTTGAGCATGGTGGCGTTATAACTTTCAGTTTGTAATGAAATTGTGCACGTTTTGGTTACTAAAATTCTGTTTGACCAAAACGGTACTCTCTTTACCAAAACTCAACTATCCCTTTAACAGTTGTGTAAATAGACGTCATGGAATTGATTGATAAGTAAAAATGTAATATAATTATAAAATTGATCCCTTCACACTAGTCCTTGAGGCCCCCTTTTATGTAGCGGTCACAAATTATACGAAGATGTACTAAATGATAAAAAGGTGCTGATATATGTTCGTGTTAATTGTCTTGGCCCCGTTGCAGAAAGAGATACAATCGATTGTAAGCAATGGTAAGTTACGATTGGTCGTAAGTCAGAAAATTTACGCGTTTCAACCAATCAGATTTGCGCATCTAGAACACGTGATCCGACTTACGATTAATTGCAACTTACAATCGATTGTATCTCTTTCTGCAACGGGGCCCAGAAGAGATTAGTTTGCTTATGTGATAGTAGTTTATTCATACAGTGTTTTGTATGCAATCCATTTTCGCTTTGCTTATCGTAATGCTATTGCAATTGCCTTGGCTTTAGCGGAACAGTTGTCCTAACTTATCGTTTATCCTTACAAATCTATCCGGGTTCGTAGCATCTAGCAACCGAGTAAAGCCCTGGTCACAACCCACCGTGCGTGTTTTTAGTCCGTACGTTTTTTGGGGAGGCCACGGCCGCTACGCTTTTCTGAAAACGTGGGGAGGGAGTGGCAAGAGCAGGGAGGGAGTACCGTCAACGCACGGTGTTAATGCGTGGCCCGCACGCCACGCCTGGCCATGAGCGGCTGCGTGCATCGTACGTTGCGCACGTGGTAAGTGCGTTGTACGTGCCTACAACGTGCTTACAACGTACGGTATCCGTGCGGTTGCCACGTTATCGTACGGAGGCCGTACTTACACGTGCTGCTCACGTACGGTGTCCTTACTCACTAAGTGCGTGCAAGTGCGAACAACCTTTTCTGCCTACTGCATAAATCAGTGCGCACAACGTGCGTTGTAAGTGCGGAGCACGTGCTTACTCGGTACGGTCCACGTGAGTTCTGCGTGCTCATTGGACAGTTGAACTGGGGAAGTGCCGCCGAGTAAGAACATACAATTTTAATGACAGAATAAACTTTATTTGAACAAAATCGGTTCAGAAACGGCTGAAATATCCATTAACATAAAATATTTGTATTCAACAATTCTTCACCAGGGGATATTTTGACTTTTTAGAAACATTAAAAAAAATGCTTAAGACTACTTTGAAAAAAATCTTACTAGGTTTTTAAAAAGTTGTTGATGATATCTCTATTGAATCATTATTTTAACAAAACATTAAATGCACAATTTTTTATGAAAAATGCCTATAACCAATTATTTTTGTAGAGAGCGCCCTCTTGAGTTTAAACGGCTCTTTTTAAAATGATAACAGGGGTTTTACTTTTTTTCAAATTCAAATTTTATTAACACTCTTCATAAAAACATTACAATGTAAAATATACATGCCAAGGTGACATTACACAGTAAAATACAAATACAAATACAAATATAAATTATGGGAGTGTTTGGAGTAGGCAGAAAGGAGGGAATTCCTTATATGAAAGCCTACCCCATGGTACAGATACTAAACAGACAAAACATACGATAAAAACACACTAAGTTACAAGAGGGTCAAAACTGCCTTTACTGATTACATGTACTATAATTATTTAATAAAAATTGTTTATATTTTATTTTAAAAAGATTGAGAGTTTTGCTAAATTTTATTTCAGGAGGTATACTATTCCATATAACAGGACCTTGAAAAAAGAAAGAGTTTTTCATACATGTAGTTCGTATTTTGGGGAGATGGTAATTTGAGGCATTTCTAGTATTGTAATTGTGCACATCGAGATTCAAATCAAAGCATGTCAATAAAAATGATGGCAATAATCTATTATAACATAAATACATTAAAACTGCAATATAAAATTTTCCCATATCATTTACATTCAATATTCGAAGTTCATAAAATAAAGGATTGGAATGAGCACAATATTGCGAATGAGTAATAATTCGTACTGCTTTCTTTTGGAGTTTAAGTAGCCTATCCATATCACTTTTATTAAAATTTGCCCATACAGTTATACAATAATTCAAATATGGCGTTATTAAAGTATGATATAACATTTTTAGAATATTTAAAGGATAAAATTGAACTTTATATAAAACACCAATATTTTTAGCAATTTTATTGCACACTGCATTTATATGATCACACCATTTCAATTTATGATTTATTACAACACCTAAGAACTTCAAACTATTTACACGTTCAAAAGAATAATCTTTTACTCTTAAATTTACATTATTCAAATCAATATTTCTATTTGTAAAAACCATAAACTTTGTTTTATCATAATTTACAACCAATTTATTATTTAAAAACCAATTAAAAAGTTTTAAAATTTCCTGATGAAACACATTTTGTAAAACCTGAGGATCAGAATGAGACATAAAAGCAGTTGTATCATCGGCAAATAAAATAAGTTTTAGCTTGTCAGTAATATTGCACATGTCATTAACATAGATAATAAATAAGAGAGGTCCAAGGATGGACCCTTGTGGCACACCGCATCTCAGTATTTTTTTATCAGACTTAACATTGTTTATTTGTACAAATTGATTTCTGTTGTCTAAATAACTCTTAAACCATTGTAAAATAACTCCACGTATACCATAATAATATAACTTTTTAAACAAAATATCATGGTCTAGAGTGTCAAAAGCTTTACTCAAGTCTAAAAACAAGGCAAATAAAATCTCATTTTTTTCAAAAGTTTGTAAAACATTATAAATAAAGTGCATTATTGCATTAGATGTGGAGTGCCCAGGTCTAAAACCATATTGCTGTTCGGAAATGATATTGCAATTAGTAAAAAACATAAAAAGGCGGTTATAAACGGCTCTCTCTAAAATTTTTGAAAATACAGGAAGTAAAGATATTGGCCGATAGTTTGTAACATTTTCTTTTGATCCTTTTTTAAAAACAGGAATAACTTTGGCAATTTTTAATTTTTCTGGTACAATACCCTTACTCAAAGAAATGTTAAATATTACACTTAATGGATGGGATATAATATAAATAACCTTTTTCAATAAATCAACACTCACATCATCATAACCACAACTTTTATTATTCTTTAACTTACTTACAATATCAACTATTTCAGTGGGTGTTATTGGGTTAAAAAAGGCTGTGCGTGGATTAAAATCAATATTACTAAAAGTTTCTTCATCAATAATTTCATTACCCAAATCATTAGTCAAGCTTGGTCCAATATTAACAAAGAAATCATTAAAAACTGAGCACATTTCAGCCTTATCATGAACAGGTTGTTCATTACACATTAAAAATTCAGGCAAATTCTTCTTCTTAGTATTCTTACCAAGGCTTTCATTGATCAATTTCCATGTTTTTATAATATTCCCTGATGCATTTTTAAATTTTGTTTTAAAATATTCACCTTTAATATTCTTAATTCTACCATTCACCACATTTCGATACTTATTATATTTCTCTTTCCTATAATCCGTTCGTTTTCTCAAGTATTTCTTATATAACTTACACTTCTTTTTACACAATTTACGCAACTCTTTAGTATACCATGGGTTATTATACTTTTTACTTTTTACATATTCTTTCAAAGGAAAACATTGATTAAAGATGCGAGTATATTGTCTTATAAAACATTCATAACTATAATTTGGATCTTCAGAAAACACTGACCAATCTGAATTAAAAATTAATTGCATAAATTTATTAATATTATCATCATTCATATCACGTTTAAAGTAAGAATTATTTTCATTATTTATACATTGCTTTTTATTAATAAAAAATACTGGCAAATGATCACTTATATCACTTAAAATAGTTCCAGACCATGACTCATCTAAATTATTTGTAAATATATTATCTATTAATGTACACGACCTATCAGTGATTCGAGTTGGACAATGGATCATAGGATATAAAAAATGTATCATTAATAGATCTAAAAAATCATTAACAGATTGGCAAGAATTAATATCAAATAAATTTATATTAAAATCACCCATCAAATATATATCTTTCTTTTCTTTATATATAATATTCAAAATATCTTCCAAAATATCCAAAAATGATTGCACTGATTGGTTAGGAGGCCGATAAATAACACCAATTAAAACATTTTTCTTAACTTTTTCAATTTCTATAAACATTGACTCAAAACACTCATTATTTACATCCAAGTCATTACGTTGTTTATATTTCAGCTTATTATTTAATAAAATTCCTACACCTCCTCCTTTTTTACCATGTCTTTCATTGAATACAAAAGTAAAATTATTAAAATTATAAAAAGAGTTGGCCTCTTTAATCCATATTTCAGTTAGCCCAATTGCTGAGAATTGCACATTGATGGTATCTAAAAGAGAACTTATTGCAGTATAATTTTTACTCAAACTCCGACAATTTATATGAAGATAACTTAAAATATAATTCATATTAGATGGTAAATTAAAAGATTTCAAACAAGAATTAAATTCCTCTGGCGTATAACAATGTGTTTCAGGTCCATAATCTTCATCGTCTCCTGTAGGTGGACTCAATAATTGGTGTATACCATTTGGTTCAATTATCATTTATATTTTACATTTATTAAAATCTGCTTCGCAGGCATTTTGACAACAGTGATGTACATATTTAAGAATGACGAGTACAAGCAACACTTAACATAAATAAAAGTAAAAACAAAAATGAGTAAAAAAGTACTAGCAAAGTTAGAGAAGTTAAAATATAAATACTAAAACAAAGTATTAAAAGAGTAATTAACTACAAATATACAGATGTAGAAGATGTATAAAACAATAAAAGGTATTGGATGTCTAGAGAATAAATTACTTTTTAAAATGTTAAAAACAAAGTATCAATAATTGCGAAATATTTCATAGAAGGCAAGAAGGAAATGATCCTTCAATTTGAATGTTTGTGTTCATATTTTGTCTAGTTCGCTCTTGTGATGAATCTGTTTCCGCACACTCTTACCATTCGTTGCCTTCACCGCGACGATGATCCGCCCGTCCATCGACCAGGCAGCCTCTATCTTAGTGTTCTGTCTCTTGCTTGCGATGAAGGCATCATGTAAGAGTGTGCGGTTGACATCTGTCAGGTCTTCGCAGATACTAATTCCGCTTCCTTTAAGGTTCTTTCGATTGAGAATCAGCCGCTGTCGATGTTGATATGAAGTCAACTTGACAATGATCGCCATCGGTTTGGGTCGGGATCCTGGATGGGGAGGTGGATGTTCCTGGCGTCGCCGTACGCGATGGCACCTATCGATGTCATCTGGCTTCAGATTGATGTGCAGTCTCTCTTGGGCAATCTTGCAGACTGCGGCAGTGGTGTCCTCTTATAGTCGTTTGTAATTGTGTATACTTTTCGAGCTTGATGAAGTTATAACTATTATTTTGTTCCGTAATGGGGCAGGTTTTGGTAACTAAAGTTAAGTTTGACCAATACTCAACTATCCCTATAACTAACTAACAATGTATGGGTGCATCAGCTTAGTCGGCAGGGCGCTGGGGCAACAATCCAGAAGTAAAGCTTCAATCCAATCATGAACAGTATTTCTTTGAACCCCATCATCTAATGTATCCCTTAAATTTAAGTAACTACCCCCCCCCCCCCCCCCCCAACATGATATATTTATTTGTACACTGTTGCTCATAAAGTTGGAATATTTTTTATATAGATCCAACTTCATTCTTTTTCCTGTTTTTTGCGCATAATGAATCATTTTAGACTAAAAATAATGATTATGCAATGTAAACTAGCAATGTACACTAAATGGTTGCATGAATTTGCATTAGTAAATTTAGCCTTTTGTTTTGAGCTTTGAAAGGCAGGACCTTCGATGATTAGCCCCTTTCCCTCTCCAAAGCGTATGTCCAACAAGTCATCGTTATGGCTCATTTCTCAGAGTTGGCTGTATCATTGTCAACCAAAATTGGCACAGTGGCTCTCTAGGCCATACTTCGTCCAACGGTATTGGCTACACGCCAAACGATGCTTGTGCTCCACCAGGAAGGGGTGTCAACAAGCAATGTCCACTAGTTAGGTAGGTCTATGGTTCGTTGGAACATCGCAGGTTTTGGTCTGTAAAATCTTCAGACGTCATCTAGAGGAGGTTCAATTAAAGCCACGGGAATCTCTAGGGCGTCCACGATTGACCGCCAGGATAGATTGTCGGAAATTGCTTAAAGTGATCCGTGTAAAGTGTCAGATATTACACAAACTGACATTTGAGACTTCAATCCTATATCAATATCATTGTAAAATAGAATTGAAATATTTGTGAAAGTTTGAAAGAAAACGAACACTGTTTACCTAGTGAAAAAATGAATATTGAGTTCATATTTTATCACCGAATACTGATGGTCTGTTGTAGATTTGTTGCAGTAATAATCATCCGTTTGATCTTGACGATATCCGCACCCGTGTATATACAGCTACAGACGGTACGAATCGGAATTCATGGAATTTGCGCACGCTATAGGATCAAAGTTCAGTGGGTCGGGAAAATTTCCCACACGCGCTGGCGCAGGACGTGTTCAGCGACGACAATTGTACTTTTTATCAAAACCGTTAGCTAACGCTTTTAAAATAATGATTTTCAATGATAATTATCTTCATACTAAAGGGACATTTGAAATAACCGAACCCTATTTTATTCTTCTCTTATCATAAGCTAAACAACACGGCAGAAGAGAAACGAGGAAGCTCCAAGTATTTGTCGTGGAGTTAGACACTTTACCTGTGTCACTTTAACCTGTGCCGTAGAAACCGGAAATGCCAAAGAGGAGCCTTCGCTGTCTATGAAGAAAACACTATGGAATCAACGCCTTCCGCCACACTGTACATCAGAGATCGCTCTAGCATGGTCACCGAGCAAGACAAACTACCAAGTGTCCACCCCATACCATGCAACCAAGATGTACCGGACGTCCCTGGACTAGGGAGTACAGAAGATTGCCGCGTGGACACTCGTGATAATCTTTAATGGATAGGCCTAGGAGCCATACCACCGATTGGCCGTCACAATCTCAAGTCGATTTGTGAATGCAGAAATCTTGGAGCTTCTCGCCACGTAATCGACGAACCCTTTTTCTTCCATATGTTCGGTCAAGGATGTTATGACTCGTACCCATTAAGATGACATATCACTAGGGTCCAGGCGGCAATCTTCTGGGCTCCCTAGTCCAGGGACGACCGGTAAATCACGGTTGCATGGTTTGGAGTGGACACTTGGTATAGTTTGTCTTGCTCGGTGACCATGTTAGAGCGATCTGTGATGTACAGTTTGGCGAAAGGCGTCGATTACATAGTGTCTTCATCATAGACGGCGAAGGCTCCTTTTTGGCATTTTCGGTTTCTACGGCACAAGTTAAGCAATTTGTAATAATTTATCATGGTGGTCAATCGTGGAGGTCCTAGATATTCCCGTAGCTTTAATTGACCCTCCTCTCGATGACGTCTGAGGATTTTACAGACCGTACCTGCGATGTTCCAACGAAAAAGTGGACATTGCTTGTTGACACCCCTTCCTGGTGGAGCACAAACATCGTTTGGCGTGTAGCCAATGGCGTTGGACGGAGAATGGCATAGAGAGCCTCTGTGCCAATTTTGGTTGAAAATTTTACAGGCGAATCTGAGAAATTACACATAATGATGACTTGTTGGACATACGCTTTGGAGAGGGAAAGGGGCCAATCATCAAAGGTCCTGCCTTTCAAAGCTCAAAACAAAAGGCGAAATTAATTAATGCAAATTCATGCAACTATTTATAGGTTTTCCCGCTCAATTTCGCGATTGTGTCAATCGAATTGATAATAGGAGCAAACGAATTCGCGCGATTTGCGATCGCCGTACCAAAGCAGCATTCGAATTCGTAAATAGTCGTTCAAAATCACGTAGGAGTAAGTGAATTTGCACAAAGTGCATACCTTTTCATCAATGGTCATTCGAATTCGCGAAAGGGCAGTTGACAGTTGGCTGCACATTCGCGAATTCGAATGCCCATAAATGAACTTCTGTGCCTATTCACGAAAGCGTGTGCGTATGCATGAATTCGCATGCACTTATTCGGAATTTGGAAGACCGATACCAACGATTACGCGGCAACGCGCGAATTCGAATGACCCTAAATGAATTCGATTGAAAAAAGTGCAAAATTGAGCGGGAAAACCTATATTATAGTTTGGAAACGTTATATAATAATTAATTTCAGTCTAAAATTATTCATTAGGCGCAAAAAACAAGGAAAAGGAATGAAATTCGATCGAAAAAAATATATTCCAACTTTATGAGCAACAGTGTATATAATTTGTTTGATTGATAATCTTTAATTGGACATGGCACACAATTTTAAAGATCAAATTTTTGTGATCAAAATCGGTTCAGAAACAGCTTTAAAATCCATAAACATATATGATTGGAATGGGACCAAATCTTGTTCAATCATTTAAGAAATATTTATAAATTCTACACATTTCTGAAAATATACCAAAATGTTTTTGTTACTGTTTGTATGATCTCTCTATTGAAGACATCTCTAGCAAGCATCACACTCACAATCATATTTTGTTCGGAAAATGGTTGAATTTTGAGGTGTCTGGAGGTCGCTGAAAACGGCCATGCATGTAACCGTTTATGTTTTTCTACCATTCAGTTTTAGTTTCATTTTGTATAAGTTACCAAATTTAGTTACTAAAATTATGTTTGACCTGAACTGTACTATCCCTTTAAAACAAAGAAATACATGGGATTACAATACAAATAGATACATGTATATTATAATGGATATTGCGACGCGGATAAAAACGTCCAAAGAAATGGCGTGTTCTGCCAAAATATGAAAAATACCAACCTTAACAACAACAACAACAACAACAACAACAACAACAACAACACCAGTATGCTACATACATCAGACCATAATTATTTTAGATATTAGTTTTGCAAATAATAACAATAACATTTCCATTATCATTAGCAAATAACGTTATTACAATGTAAATCATAATATTGAAATTACTGTAATCAATCTGAAACGTACCTTGACCGTGTTGATCTTCCGAAAAAGAAGAACCTATGGATCCCAACAGAACTGCAACGAAGACCAACAAAGCATCCATCTTGTACGAGTTCAAGAAATAAAAAGACATTTGGTATAGATACGCATGTCTTTCACATGCATTGCACAAAACGGAACTATACCACTAAAAAATACTCCTGAATGACTTGTCATATGTGGGAGTATATGGAATAACAATCATACAACTTTGTTTGATCAAAATCAAAGTCAAAATACAAAGCAAAGTTGTTTTGTTCTAAATTTATAAAGGATTTCCGAACAGTGAAGGTTTTCGACGCAGTACTACGTCCACGGTACAGTGCATTGAGGAAGTAAGGATTTAAATACTCACATATCAATATTTGCTAAGAACCACGGTCAAATGGTTATAATTTGATGGATCAATTACGATGAATACAACCTTCAAACAAGAATTGTACAGTTTGCACAACTGAACGATGGACGTAATGGTGATTTTTTTTGGTTTAATTTTTGGTTTGTTTTGTTGTTGGTTATTCATAGTTTTGGGGGGTGAGTAACAACGATTCGTGGTATACCTGGCATCAAACAAATCGTTCTATATGTTATGATACCAGAATATGGCAACGTATTATACTGAATCGCCATTACACTATCTTGTAGGGATCCAGTAGATACATAGTAACATGCATGTCAAAACTGACTAAATGTTGATAAAATAAGCATGTTTTACTGTAGTTGTTGTTGTTGTTATTTTATTATTTTGGCGTTCATTCAAAATGAATATTTACGCCATAATACTTAATTATTATTATTATAATATTTTTTGTTTTTTTCAATAATTTGTATGGAGTTCCTACTTCACGCTGCCTGTCCATCGCTCAAATCCGACCTAACAGTGCATCATCTGGTCAGTCCGGCACAGTACATCGTGCAGACTTCTCAGCTCGGTGACATACCAGGGTATGTGTGCAAGCCGAGCCTAGACCCCTCAGATGCTCGAAAATGAGGTGTCAGGTGCAATCTGTTGGGCTCCAAATAATGCAATTATGCATGCCAAATTCAAAAACAATATATATATTCATCAATTTCAAACATTCAACAAACATCAAATAAAGCACTCATTCAGTGGGCTCTTTTACATAGAATACATCAATTTGTTCGTAATTGTATACACAAATAAACTTACATTAAAACAATATAATAGAGATGCTAAGCAAATATTTACAATAATCTGAATACAAATCCTTTTTTGCTATTCATCGAACCTTCTAGTTCTATAAATGAAATTAATCAATGCCACTTGCAATTTTGTATCGAATATTTCCAACATCTTATATATATCTTGTTTTTCATTAATTCCTAATTCTACAAATAACATTGTCCTTTCAATAATATATTTCGTACAATCAACAAGAAAGTGTTCAAAAGTTTCAATTTAATTACAAAACTGACAATCGCCGGATAATTTAAGACCAATTTTATGTAAATGTGCATTGAGTCCAAGACACCCCATTCGAATCCTGTGTAACAATACTTCATTTTTTCTATTTTTAGAGCACCATGTATCAATGTATTACTGTAGTCTGACCACTAGTATTATGTCCACTGATTAGTGTACACCCCCCTCCCTCCCCCCCCCCCCCCCCCCATGGCTACGGGCCTCGTATACAGATACACACACAAACAAAATATCCTTCCCTAAAACCTGGGGGGATGATTGTGCATGTCATCCCCCCCCCCCCCCCTCACCTTGTGAAGTGGGGGATGCATACCCCTCATCCCCCCCCCCCCCCCCCCGCTGTCTACGCCCCTGGGCATGAAAGAGTTATTTAGAGTGCAAGTTAGTTTGCTCGATTCAGTCATGATAGATCCATTTAAATGAGGATTGTCATTTTGATAACGAATATGTACAACCAACCTCATCATTTCCGAGGCAACATAATTATTATGCCGTGTAAGTTTTTCAAACTTTAATCTGGTACTGCTGCAGTAAGTTTACTTCAACTACGTATACAGGAATTATAAATAAGTCGCATTTAATTCATCATATTGATTATGTTTAATAGCAAAATAGGCGGATTCGGAATATATTTTGAGTACGCGTAAAGAGGTGCCAGATAATTTCAGAATGCACTAGACAAAGGCAGTCAGTAAATATTGCGCTCCCCTTTTGTAATGAATAAGGGAAATCCCCGTTTCATTCCGGTGTTCCAAATTTCCGGACCGTGGCGGAGCAAGATATTACACTGTCCGTTAAGCCCGGCGCAGACAGAGCCGACTCAACCCGATCCAACTGGTTTTCAGTCAGTCAGTTTCGCTCAGTCGTAGCCGATCCAACATGTTGAATCGGCCTCGAATGACCTCCGACTGGCCCTTGACTGGAAAAACCGGAGTCCTGAGGCAGCGCATACTGAGTTAATCAGGCTGAAAACCAGTCGGATCGGGTCGAGTCGGCTCTGTCTGCGCCGTGCATACGTTGCCTCACTCTAGTCGGAAGCCAGCCAATGGGGTCCGATGCACAGTTGAATCGACCGCTACTGAATCGGACCGACTGTGGCTTTCAGTCGGATCGGGTCGGATCTGATCGATCGGCTCTGTCTGCGCCGGGCTTCAGTGACAGAGTTATAAGTAATGTTTTGTTGCGTATTTTATGTTGTGTCTATAGGGAAGCGTGCACGAGCGGCTGCATAACAGGAATTGGGTTACATATGCATTATTTATTTGTTTTTTTCATTTGTGCAGTTATCGATCAGGGAGGGTTACGTACCCAAGCCACTCCTATGCACCCCCGTCGCTACGCCACGTAGTGTACGCCAATATGTATACATGACACGCGTATTTTACTGGTTGGTTGGTTTGTTGGTTATTTGATTATTTGAATTTGATATGGTATGTGTAAAGCGCTATGATCCCCACGGGAATAGCGCTGTAAAAATAACCTTTTTTATTATTATTATGGCGTAAATATGCAATTTTGATGAACGTCAATTAACCACAAAACAACAACAAAATCTGAACACTAGACTAGAACATATTTTACTGGCCAAGCTGGAGTAAGCAGGTGTATGGCAATGAGGGGGTCGGGTGAGGTGGGGATGTGTGTCTATTAAGCCCTCTGCAGACAGAGCCGACTCGACCCGATTCGAATGGTTTTCATTCGGATCAACACGATGAATCGGATCCGATCGACCGGGCCCAGCTCTAGCCTGATTGAAACCAGTCTGATCGGGTCGAGTCGGCTCTGTCTGCAGAGGGCTTTATAGAGGATGTGCGATATGATAATAACTTGCTATTTTGGAACCAAACGGTAGGGCACAAGAGTATGGGTGGATGGTGGAGGGGGGCCCGGGGGGGGGGGGGGGGGGGGGGGGGGGGCATGGATTCACACACATATTCACACACGTCCTCAGCCCGTACTATATACAGTTATACCAATTAACTGATGTGTAACAGAAAACATAATCCAGAAGGAAACGATCAAAAAGTTAGGTAGTAAAATCAATGCCAATTAGAAACATAAACTTTGGTCAGTAAAAGTGGACCAAGTGCAATCGAAACAAAGTAAACAAAACAAAACTAAATTAAGTACTTTTTCTCGAAATATATCACCTTAGATTTCAATCACATTGCAATATCATTATTTCCGACAGAGTTGGCTTCGTTTCCATTTATGTCTTTATTGACAAAAATATAATATGAGAGGGTACTAATACAAATTTGTATCATAAATGTATCATTATTTGTACAATACTAATATAATACAGGTGCATTGCTGGAGCATGAACCTACAGAAAAGAAGGTCCATGCATGCTTGACTCGATCACCCACGGATTGTGTGTAGTGAACCTTGTTATTAGATCTTTCAATAGTCTGACACATGTTAGTTGATTGAATTGATGGTTCAATAGTTATGATAGTATAGTGCATTTGTAATACTTGAATAAATTCTTATCTTGAGAAAATTAGTTTATTAGTGATTATTTAGTAGCATTGTTTTAGGGTAAATTATGATACACTCTCTTTTATGTACAATTGTAAAGCTTAATCATCTTATTTTCGTCGAATTGTTTGATATTTTGTAATATTTTATTTTTCATGTTAACCATGTTTGTACATTATGGTTTTGTGTATACTTATGTGGATCATTAAACTTGTTTTGTTAGCGAATGTAGTGTCAACAGGGCTCCCTTGTAAAACATTTTTTTTTACCGATGAGATTAATCCTGTATACATGTATGGTATACAAATATCATAACGAAAAAACGAAACAAACATGCGTCTATTTTTGTATGTGGTAGTGCAAGAGTCAATACTGTAGATAATAGGAACAAAAACAAAATATGCGCCTATTGTGTGTTATGTTTGTATGTGGCAATGCAGTAGTGGGTTCGAGCCCGAGCGCATTCGCACGTACTATATAGGAATGGCGTATCAAGAGAGTAACAAAAAGTAACAAAAGGTATACGTATTCGGGGGTTTACGGATATTTATAGATGTCGAATTGGGGGTGTCATGTTATTTGAGTAAGATTACAAATACATAAGCAAGTGCCATACTCATAGGCTAAATTGATAAGATTTTAATAAGTTTTATTTACGAATTCCATGGAGGGGTAACTGACCCTTGCATCTGTATTTTTGTGGATGGGCTCGTCACGCTAGCGGCAAAGGAAGTGGTAAAATGATATTATTATTTTGATTGTTTACCGTGGTTCAAGGTTCCAGAATGTACAGCCATCCGGATGGCCGCTGTACACGGTGAAAATGAGAACATACAGAAAATGCGAAAGCGTAATACATGACTGGAATAAGGCAATTATACCAAATACAATCCTCATGAATTCGCATACCCGGGAGGCTTTCTATCATTGGAGACCGAATTGGCTGGTATGTATTAAAACTTTACGGAACAGGTACTCAAAGGTACAAATATGTGTCTTTGACTACGCCAACCCCCCCCCCCCCCCCCCCCCCCCAATACTTAAGCAGTTTTGGGAACCTCCTCTACTCCTCTCCATCAATAAAAAGGAATACATTACACGTAGCGATGAGGAGGTTTCTCTCGAATCGGCCCGGGTTCGACAGGCGCAGACAGAGCCGACTCAACCCGATCCGACTGGTTATCAGCTTCATTAACTCAATTTGCGTTGCCTCATGACTCCGGTTTAGCCAATCAAGAGCCAGTCAGAGGTCATACAACATGTTGAATCGGCTCCGAATGAGCGAAACTGACTCTAGCCTGACTGAAAACAAGTCGGATCGGGTCGAGTCGGCTCTGTCTGCGCCAGGCTCAAGGCTACGTTGCTCGCACGCATGGGCCCTAACGGGGGGACGGGGTGACAAGCCCCCCCCCCCCCCTCCCCCACATCTCCCTCAGCCCCCAAGCAAACAAACACTTAAAGGAACTACAGCGTCTAGATGGACTAATTTTCACAATAAAACTCTCTATACGTAATTTCATCTCAAGAAAAAGAATTTGGCAGTCATTTCCAATGAAATCAATCAATGTTGGGGTAATTATTAAATATCTAATTGTTCTGGGAACGCCCCTTTTAACTCGCCAAAATGTGACGTCATCTAAAGAACGGACTAATGAACTAAATTATGTAGATGACGTAAGCCAATGAATTGTCAATCACATGTCAATCACGCTGCCGATTCTGGACCCTAAATGGGGGTGGGGCGTAAACTGGCGGTTCTAGGACTACTACCCCCTGGACAACCACCCCCGGACGATTACCCCCCGGACAACTACCCCCCTAGGACAATTACCCCCCGGACAACTACCACCCGGACAATTACCCCCCTAGGACAATTACCCTCCAAGACAATTACCCCCTAAGACAACTACCCCCCAAGACAATTACCCCCCAAGACAATTACCCCCCAAGACAATTACCCCCCAAGACAATTACCCCCCAAGACAACTACCCCCCAAGACAACTACCCCCCGGACAATTACCCCCCGGACAATTACCCCCCGGACAACTACCCCCCGGACGATTACCCCCCGGACAACTACCCCCCGGACGATTACCCCCCGGACAACTACCCCCCGGACAATTACCCCCCGGACAACTACCCCCCGGATCATTACCCCCGGACGATTACCCCCCAGACAATCACCCCCCGGTCTATAACCCCCCGGACAACTACCCCCTGGAATATCCCCCCAAGACAATTACCCCCCCCCCCCCCCCAAAGACAATTATCCCCCCAAGTCAACCACCCCAAGACAAAATATGTGATCGCTCAGGCCGGTAGCCTGGATTTTTCAAGGCGGTGGGTTTGGGCTTTGGGGGTGCGTATATTCAAAAACGGGACCAAGACAACTGGTTGAGTCGTGTGTGTGTGTGTGTGTGTGTGTGGGGAGTGGGGGTGGGGGGGGGGGGGGGGGGTCCGTCGCTGATTTAGACCACTGTTTTAGTTTTGTAAGCAGGGAGTTGGGGTCGTCAAATGTCAAATGGGCCGATCGCTAGGCCAGAGACCGAGAACGATAAAAAGTGGACCTTTCTGAATGGGGGTGGGGGGGGGGGGGGGGGGGGTGTACGCACCCAACGCACCCCCATGCTACGGGACTGCCAATACACGAATATACTGCAGACATACTGCGATATCGCAATCCGAAATGTAGGTAAAAACATTGTGCGGCATCCGGTGCATTTGTGACCTAGGCGTATCACATGTTTTATATGTTTTTCAGTCAATTTCGTAAGCTTTTCATTGGTTTCAATAAGCGTGTCATTCAATTTCACGAAATTGAGCTGAAGGCTTGCAATTTTTAGTATATCCCCTAATGTAGTATATATAAATGTTGTGAAATTTTTGCTATAATCTTGGAAACAGTTTTTTATTTGGGGTAAATACATTACTGATGAGAAAAAGTGATGTTTCCATTTTTAATTTTTGGTCCCAGGGTGCATTTCGGCGATTTAAAGATAATTAGCTAATTTGCATATTTGTGAAATAAGGTCAGGGGTCATTTTCTATCTAGGAATAGTACAATATTGATAAAAACTAGTATTCTAGGGTATTTTGGGGCGAGGATTCCATTTCCGGTGCTCGTTTGTAAGTGCTGTATGGGAAACACTCTGAAATCCAAGATGGCTGCCCCTTATTTGCATATTTATGAATATTATTGATTTTCAGTGGCTACAGCCCCTAATAAGCAATAATTCCGGATTATTAATTGTCAGTTATGTTCTAAGTATGTATTTAAGATATCAAAGATGAGTTGCCATCGTGGCAACCTCTAGCAATGCATATTATTTGCATAATTATGTATTTTACCTAATTTGCATATTCCCCCAAATCGAGTATATTGGGAACCCGGCAAGTAAAAAAGACAAGTAATACCACTTTTCCAAGGTTTTGGGGGGCAGCAGATCCATTGTTGATACTTATTTACCTGTATCACCATGGCATCCATCTCAAATCCAAGATGACTGCTCCCTAAATTACACATGTTATGATACACGACTATATTATTTCGGTTATATTAGATTGGTATTATAATGTTTTGACATGTAATTATTGGAATGAGCAACTAGAATACTTGAATGACAATGTAGTTGTTTGCTGACAGTAAGCAAATCATACTTTTATAAATTAAATGCCATTAAAGTAGCAAATAGCATTATTTACTTTAAAATGACAAAGGCGGCCATCTTGGATTTATGTGGGTTGCCGAGGTGATACAGGCAAATAAGTATCATGAATGGATTCGTTGCCCCCTAAAACCTTGGAAAAGTGGTATTACTTGTCTTTTTTTACTTGCCGGGCTCCCAATAAACTCGATTTGGGGGAATATGCAAATTAGGTAAAATACATAATTATGCAAATAATATGCATTGCTAGAGGTTGCCACGATGGCAACTCATCTTTGATATCTTAAATACATACTTAGAACATAACTGACAAATAATAATCCGGAATTATTGCTTATTAGGGGCTGTAGCCAATGAAAATCAATAATATTCATAAATATGCAAATTAGGGGAAGCCATCTTGGATTTCAGGGTGTTTCCCATACAGCACTTACAAACGAGCACCGGAAATGGAATCCTTGCCTCAAAATACCCTAGAATACTAGTTTTCATCAATATTGTACTATTCCTAGATAGAAAATGACCCCTTACCTTATTTCACAAATATGCAAATTAGCTAATTATCTTTAAAATCGCCAAAATGCACCCTGGGACCAAAAATAAAAAATGGAAACATCACTTTTTCTCATCAGTAATGAATTTAGATCAAATTAAAAACTGTTTCCAAGATTATAGCAAAAAAAATTGCTGCTTTGCATTTGTTGCATTATTCCGAAGGTTCGTTATTCCGAGGGTTCGTTATTCTGAAGGTTCGCTATTCCTAAAATGAAATCAGGTTCGTTATTCCGAAGGTTCGTTAGTACGAAAATAAAATCGGGTTCGTTATTCCGAAGGTTCGTTATTCTGAAGGTCCGTTATTCCGAGGGTTCGTTATTCCGAAGGTTCGCTATTCCTAAAATGAAATCGGGTTCGTTAATCCGAAAATAAATTTGGGTTTGTTATAATGCTATAATTTCATATAAAGAGATAAAATAAACTTAAATGTTTGATTGGTCTGGCCAAGGGAGGGAAAGGGGGACGGGGTATGCTTAATGCAGGCTGTAAATTAAATAAACAAAACACAAATTATAGTATTATAACAAACCCGATTTAATTTTCGGATTAACGAACCCTATTATATTTTCTGACTAATGAACCTTCGGAATAACGAACCTTCGGAATAACGAACCCGATTTTTTTTCCCGGATAAACGAACCTTTGGAATAACGAAGCCCATTTCGTTTTAGGAATAGCGAACCTTCGGAATAACGAACCCTCGGAATAACGAACCTTCGGAATAACGAACCTTCTGAATAACGAACCTTCGGAATAACGAACCTTCGGAATAACTGAACCTTCGGAATAACGAACCTTCGGAATAACGGACTGTAACCAACAAAATTGGCAACATTGAATGCACCCGGTTGACGGGGAGGTGGGGGGGGGGGGGGGGGCATGCCTCCCCCCATACATTTGAAAGTGGAGGTGATTGTCACTCCCACTTTTTAATATGCATACATTATGTATGTTTGATTCCATAGCTTGAACTACGTATCATATAATATTACTGTCAAGGATATGCACCAAATCGCTCCACTACCAGTTGTGCCCCGCCCCCCCCCCCCCATCCGTTGACCCTTGCTACGCCACTGGTCTTAAGGGAAGATGTCTTGGGCTAATTGTCTTGAGGATAATTGTCTTGGAGTTTAATTGTCCAGGGGGTAATTGTCCAGGGGGTAATCGTCTTGGGGGTAATTATCCGGGAGGTAGTTGTCTTGGGGGTAATAATCCGGGGGGTAGTTGTCCGGGGGGTAATTGTATGGGGGTAATCGTCCGGGGGGTAGATGTCCGGGGGTAATTGTCCGGGGGGTAGTTGTCCGGGGGGTAGTTGTCCGGGGGGTAGATGTCCGGGGGGTAGATGTCCGGGGGGTAGTTGTCCGGGGGTAATATTCCGGGGGGTAGTTGTCCGGGGGGTAATTGTCCGGGGGGTAGTTGTCCGGGGGGTAGTAGTCCGGACACGTAAACTGGCTGCTAAGTGAGATTTGGCATCAGAAAATTAGTCTAAAATCACTACTGTGTTTATTTTCATGGAGTTTTTTTCGGCAGACCTATGCAAGTCATCAACTATGGAATAAGTGCTAAAGTACGTTGTATTCTTTAGGTCATTTAAAAGTGGAAGGGGTTATCCCCCAAAACTGTTTCATATACGTATCCATTCTGTATGTTTGATTCCATAGCTTGCAGCTAGTACATATCATGTAACATTGTCTCAAGTATGCACCAAAGTGCACAATTTCAAGCCCCAACATGCAATATGCGGGAGGTAGTTGTCTTGGGGGTAATAATCCGGGGGGTAGTTGTCCGGGGGGTAATTGTATGGGGGTAATCGTCCGGGGGGTAGATGTCCGGGGGTAATTGTCCGGGGGGTAGTTGTCCGGGGGGTAGTTGTCCGGGGGGTAGATGTCCGGGGGGTAGATGTCCGGGGGGTAGTTGTCCGGGGGTAATATTCCGGGGGGTAGTTGTCCGGGGGGTAATTGTCCGGGGGGTAGTTGTCCGGGGGGTAGATGTCCGGGGGGTAGTTGTCCGGGGGTAATATTCCGGGGGGTAGTTGTCCGGGGGGTAATTGTCCGGGGGGTAGTTGTCCGGGGGGTAGTTGTCCGGGGGGTAATTGTCCGGGGGGTAGTTGTCTTGGGGGGAAGTTGTCTTGGGGGGTAATTGTCTTGGGGGGTAATTGTCTTGGGGGGTAATTGTCTTGGGGGGTAGTTGTCTTGGGGGGTAATTGTCTTGGGGGGTAATTGTCCTAGGGGGGTAATTGTCCGGGTGGTAGTTGTCCGGGGGGTAATTGTCCTAGGGGGGTAGTTGACCGGGGGGTAATCATCCGGGGGGTGGTTGTCCAGGGGGTAGTAGTCCGGACACGTAAACTGGCTGCTAAGTGAGATTTGGCATCAGAAAATTAGTCTAAAATCACTACTGTGTTTATTTTCATGGAGTTTTTTTCGGCAGACCTATGCAAGTCATCAACTATGGAATAAGTGCTAAAGTACGTTGTATTCTTTAGGTCATTTAAAAGTGGAAGGGGTTATCCCCCAAAACTGTTTCATATACGTATCCATTCTGTATGTTTGATTCCATAGCTTGCAGCTAGTACATATCATGTAACATTGTCTCAAGTATGCACCAAAGTGCACAATTTCAAGCCCCAACATGCAATATCTTCCGCCGCTCCTTCGTAATATAGGTGTTCCCATTCATTGTAACACTTTTGTCACTCAATTTCGTCGGGAAAAGCCGAGAATGTGCCAATGCGAACCTCAATTTCGTCTGTTGTCGACCAATTTCACAAAAAGTCCATTTCAATTTAGTCGTTCGTCACGCATTTTCGTCGATTACAATTCAAATTCGTCGGTCACAGTTGCTGAACACATCTGTGACTGACTAATTTGAATTGTACTGGACGAAAATGTGTGACGAATGACTAAATTGAATGGATTTTTGTGAAATTGGTCGACAATAGACGAAATTGAAGTTCTCATTGGCACATTCTTGGCTTCTCGAGACGAAATTGAATGACAAAAGTGTTAAAATGAATGGGAAAACCTATATTGAGAAGCTGTTGACGCCCTTGCTCGGACGGTGACAATAAGCTGTTTCAGACATAATTAATCATAATAATTGATTGATAACGTCCAAATTAGTTGAAACAAGACCCCTCCCCCCCCCCCCCCCCACACACACACTAACACACGCACATTTTTGTTTGTTCATGTTTTATTCTCCAAATAAACAGAACACAACATTTCGTAAATATAATTATGCATCATACATGGATGTTCCATTACAGAAAGTAAATTACATAATTATACATCACAATTTACATCACATAATTATAAACTACGTACGAATAATGAGAATTGGAGGTTTTAAGCTAGGATAAAAGGACACACACACACACACACACACACACACACACACACACACACACACACACACACACACACACACACACACACGCACACATACGCACACACACACACACACACTTGCTCACACAGACTCCCACCATGGTGATCCTCGCTGCACCCTATCCAATCCCCAAAACACAATTGATAACTATTGCAACGGGATTCGCCTCCGGGTTCCAATTCTCACCACAGCCAATCGCTGGTCACACCTGACCCCGTGGGGGGGGGGGGGGGGGTCTGTCCTCATAGAAAGGGGGGTACCATTTTTGATACCCTAAGCAAGTAAGCCGAGTTTTTGGGCTTGGTACGAACAGTCACGTTCACGTCACGTTCACGTCACGTTCAGGTTCTGTACCTTTTGTGAAACAGGTCACCCAAATCTACGAAGTGTAGGGTAACGTGACCCAACAATTTGTTGACCTGCTATATGCAATCTAAGAAAGCTCACGTAATTATTTTTAAAAATAACGTAAATTGTCATTGAGAAGAGACTAATGGCAAAATAGCTGGTTCAGGCCGAAGATGAATGAAACAAAATGTACCATTCATAGGCGCCTACCCATGGGGGCGGGTAGGAGGGGGGGGGGGGGGGGGATCACCCTCCCCTGTACCCCCAAAATACTGTTTTGGCTGTTTTTAATTGACTCCAAATATCTACAGCTAGCGGTCGGGGTGGCTAGCTAGGCCTAAGCGGACACAGTCAGTAGTTGGCTGTAGCGAGTAACCAGTTTCCGATCCCCGTTTGGACCACGAATGTTTAGGCAAACATAATATAAGCACAGTTTCTAATTTGATTATCCATTTTTATTTAACGTTATCTATTAGAAAGATTTATTTTCTCCCTCTAAAAACTGTCTGATACCCGGGGGGGGGGGGGGGGGGGGGGGGGTACTCAGATTATAGTCGGACGGGGGTGTGCGGCTGAGACCTCCAAACCCATATCTAAGGGTCCTTTTGCGAAAAATGGACCCATGTCGAAGGATTTTTGTTCGCATGCGGCGCAATGTTTTGGGTGTATTTCCGGCAGATGTTGTGGTTTTAAGTTAGCGAGCGTAGCGAGCTTGAAAATTTTTGCAATTTCACATCGTCAAATCCCAAAATCCCGTATAAAAAAGGTGATATATGTAAAAAGGGACCCATGTCTAAGGATTTTTTTGATGAAAAGGGGACCCATGTCTAAGGATCTTTCTTGAAAAAGTCACCCTTCCCTGCGGCACATCGCCGTATACCTAATATACGTGAGTACCCCCCCCCCCCCCCCCCCCCCCCCCGGGGTCTGATACTTTGTCCGCGGTCCCCATTCACTTACATACAATTTTGTGTGCGCTGTGACAAATCCTTAAAAATCCTTAAATCTCCATAGGAATTCCATCGCACAAAAAGGAAAAGTTGTGTCGTCGAGAATATTCTGGATGACGTCATGACTAGTCTTAGTAACAAGCGCTTTCACTTTTAAAAATAATGATTAAACACTCACGTCACGTTTTGGTAGACGTGACGATTCGAGTTTTACCGGCATGGAAAACGACAAATTGTTGGGTCACTTTACCCTACACTTCGTAGATTTGGGTGACCTGTTTCACAAAAGGTACAGAACCGTTCACGTGACGTGAACGTGACGTGAACGTGACTGTTCGTACCAAGCCGAGTTTTTGAGACCCTAAACGAGTAATTCATCTTTTTGAGACCCTAAACGAGTAATTCATCAGCCTAAAAAAGATACCCTTTTTCCTGATTTTGGGTGATTTTGAGACCCTATTCGAGATACTCGCCTGAGAGTATCTCGCCTGATCGTAAAAGACCACCCTAATTACTCGTTTTCTTGGTCACGCATGATACCCCCCCCCCCTTTCAATGAGGACAGACCCCCCGGGCACCCGACAACCACCACCCGTTGGGTTATCTGGACACACTAGGGATTTGCAGCTATAACTCTCCCCCAATCAGACACATCACACAAGAAGTTTGCCTTTATAGCGGCCCTTGCCTTTATTCTTGCCAGAGGACTCCTAACATTTGTACAGTCGATCGGGCGCGCATCTCGACTATGCGCCCGATTAATCCGTCTCGGTGCAGCCAGCTACTTCGCACACACGTCTAGTCACGAGAACGGCCTCAGACCCAACTGCCCCGATTTAAAGGGATAGTTGAGTTTTGGTAGAGAGGGCGCTAGACTACTTATTTTTGGGGGGAGGTAATGAAAAACTGAGTGTAAAATTTGAAAGAGCATAATATTAAAATAATAAAATCATCTTTGTTTGATCAAAATCGGTTCAGAGACGGCTGAAATAAATATAACAATTTTTAATAAACCTGGGGCCCCAGGTTTATTAGAGAATTTTGAACCAGCCGTTACAAATTTTAAAAAATGCTTCCTCTTTTCAAAAAGTTACAAAATAGGTATTTAAATAGTTGTTGGTTATTTCTCTATCTAATAACTATTTCAGCAAAGCATCACATGCACAATATTTTATTCAAAATGGTTAAAACCGATGAGTGTTTAGAGAGCGCCCTCTTACGTTTTAACGGCTCTTTTTGAATGATAACATGATCTTTACTACGTCATTTGTAATTTTGTGTTCCTTTCTAGTTATAACTATTAGTTTGTAATGTAATGATGCAGGTTTTGGTTACTAAAATTCAGTTTCACCAAAACTGTACTCTCCTTACCAGAACTCAACTATCCTTTAACTATGACGTGACTTTCATCCTCCACACACTGCAATCCGACATCACGCAAGTCGGACCAGCGCGCGGAGATCGTGTGTGCGCGCTAACCAGCTACACCAAGCTCACATGAAATACACATCCAATACACATCATACACTCAACCTGTGTGCGATATTCCTCCTTACGGAACGTACGCATCCACAACATGCAATGTGGTACAACCCTTTTCATATCTGCGACGATGCAATTTAAAACGGTACAATCACAATGATTAAAAGCGCAGTTACAATTTCGTCACACTATCCATACTATCACGTAAGCCCGACTGGTGCGTTAAGCTCGAGAGAGGGCGTAAAATGTATCAGCGAAATAAGAAACTTGACTTAAATTATCATATTTTACAGAGTGAGTCAGAAAAAAGTCCCATCTTCTAAAAGTTGTTTTGTTTGAAGTACGAACAATTAATCATGGGTTTATGATATGTATTGGTAGAGTTATCATCCAAGTATATTTCGGTACCTTTTTCATTTAAATCTCTGCACGCATGACTGAACAAAAGACAATCTTTAGAAGACTGCAAAATCACACTTGCGCCAAGTGGCTAGGTGAGGAATAAAACAGTGTTTTGAACAAAGACAGTCAGACACACAAAAACACACACACACACACACACGCACATACACACACGCACAGTAAAAATTATTTCATAATGCAGTGTTAACATTTCCCATTTCTGATTAAGCATTGATTTTTAACAAGATCGCTGAATATTTAAGCGGGAATTCCCTGACAATCTTTCCCCTAACCATTCACCACCACTACCACCATCATCATCATCAAATGCACATAAATCCAATGTGCTTAATACGTTGGTACAATAGCAATAAAAAAATGAATCTTGTTTATGTCTTTTGTTGGTTAATAATGGCAATTTACAATGGATATATGTGCTTTTGTTGTACTTGTCACCAAAGGGCTTGCCTGATTTGGCAGCAGTTAATTATGTTGAGCAGTAGTTGAGCCCTGTTTGAGAAGGACAGGTACTTGAATTATGGTTCGTCTTCAGTTCACCCCGCAACAGAGATCATTTTTGGTCACCAAATATGCAAGAGTGTAAAATAAGTTTTGCAAGGGTTATGCCGCCGTTATCCCAATGTTCGGTGTCCCAGCAGTAAAAGTTATGAATTCTTTCACAATTTGTTTTATTCCTCACCCAGCCACTTGGCACAAGTGTGATTTTGCAGTCTTCTAAAGATTGTCTGATGTTCAGTCATGCGTGCAGAGATTCAAATGAAAATGGTACCGAAATATGCTGGGAGGATAACTCTACCAAGATAATTATATCATAAAACCCATGATTAAATGTTCATACTTCAAACAAGATAACTTTTAAAAGATGGGACATTTTTTCTGACTCACTCTGTACAGTGCTAATAATTGTAACATTATTATGGCGCCGCGCCATCTGTCTACATATTCTAATCCTTAACGAGGCGCAAATGCATGGAATAGTCGGTTGGTTTGGAGGGTTTTTACAGACGCGTTCAATCAATTTTGATTATTAACATCTGGGAGAGCCCTTGATCATCATCTTCGTTGAACCGTTCTCTTTCTCAACTGACGTTAAAGGGATGCCATGTTTTGGCCGCGTATATACTATTTGTTGACACATTTTCGTAATTTCCCGCAAAGATTAGGTCCAATAAGTCAGTTTTAAGCCGATTTCCTTATCAAGTACCTGGCTTACACCCCTAATGATATTTGGGCAAAGTCTATATACCCCTCTATCGTATACCCGTACAATGATGGATGCCATCTTAGTTATGCCACATTCTCATTCTCTGAAATGTGTTTGTGTAACTAAATGATATGATTATGACAATAAGCTTTAACAAGGTATCTAGACAATATTGTTTATTTTTTACCCGATTGGTTTAATGGAGCACCATGAATAAATACATGTAGAGCTCTGAAAATTAGGAATGTACTATAGGTTTTCCCATCCATTTTCAAACAATCGTCATTCAATTTCGATAATTGTTAACTTCAATTTCGTCCCGAGAAATCCTGAACGTGCAATTGTTATATACAATTTAGTCATTCATCGTTCAATTTGGTCAATGACCAATCAACTTTAAAATTTGGTCATTCTATTTCGTCATTGTGCAATGAAATTCGTCCCTACTGGCGATTAAATGGGCAATGTTATGTTCGAATTCATCATTGTTCAACCGATTTCAAGAATTTCCCATTCAAATTCGTCCCGTAGTATAGATGCATTGTGAAAATGCAACATTTGTGATTGATTGATAATCGCTGGGAGTTATCAAGACTGAAAATGTTGATAAATTATATGATAGACATTAATTACAACCAACCCATGACAATACAATATCTCACAACAATCAGCCATAGTGTGATGATTAACAAGGTATTTCATACCAAAATTCAATACCAATCACAGCTTGCTATAATGTGAGACGAATTTGAACGAGAAAGAACGAAATCGATCGCAAAATGACGAAATTGATCATCACTTTCTGCCACACAGTCTGCGATTGGACGAAATCGAATTACCTTTGACTAAAATGTATATGACAAACACGAATTTGATTGGGAACAAACGAAATTGGGTGCTGAAAGACGAAATTGAACATGACAAACTGAAGGCCACACATTTCCGAGACGAAATTGAAGTTAACAATTATCGAAATTGAATGACGATTTTTTGAAAATGGATGGGAAAACCTATATTTTTTTTGGAACGTTCTAAGAAGGTAGTCGTATAAAAGGACTGCTGTTTATACTTTCTTGGATAGTCCTAAAACGGACTGCGTTTGGTAGTCCTAGAAAGGACTGTTGTTTATACTTTCCTGGATAGTTCTGAAACGGACCGTGGATGGTAGTGCTACAATGGACCGCGGTTTATTCTTTCTTGGATAGTCCTGAAACAATCTGTGTATCATAGTGCTATAGAAATTAGGACTGTGGTTTATACTATCTAGGGTAGACCTAAAACGGACTGTGGATGGTAGTTCTATACAGGGTGGCCCAAAAAACGGAACGGGGCACTTCCCAAAATATAGTAACGAATGTATTATGTCCATCGGATAGAGTGTCTTTTCAAATGAACAACGATACCGAGAACAGTCAATTTGGTCGTGTAGTTTTTGATTTAGGGCGCTGTGAGTGACACCATGTCAGGTTCTCTTTTTTGTATTTGTATTGAGCCAGCGCTTGATGAATCGCACGAACCGCCGCTCATAGCGTTGAGCATCGCGCACTATTGCTAGTGTGCACTCAGCCGTGTGCCGAAAGAACGGGCATGGTCGCTCAAGTGGTATTACGGGCAATGAGTGCGGTTAAACTGGCATTGACTAGGTCGAAATCGACATAAATCGGCACCTGACATGGTCTCACTCACAGCGTCCTTAAACAAAAACGACCTGACCAAAATTACTGTTCTTGGTATCGTTTTTCATTGGAAAAGACACCCTATCCGATGAACATAAACATTGTGGTATTATATTTTGGGAAGTGCCCCGTTCCGTTTTTTTTTGGGCCACCCTGTATAGAAAGGACCGTCGTTTATTCTGTTTTGGGTAGTCCTGAAACAGTCTGTGTATCATATTGCTAGAAATTAGGACTGTGGTTTATACTCTCTTGGGAAGTCCTAAAACGGACTGTGGATGGTAGTCCTATATAGAAAGGGCTGTTGTTCATACTTTCTTGGATAATCCTAAAACAGATTGTGTATTATGTGGTAGTAATAGAAAGGACTGTCGAAATAAACTGAAACTGAAACTGTTTAATCCTCCATGGATAGTCCTCAAACGATTTGTGTATGGTAGTGCTAGAAAGAACGGTTGATTATGGAGAGTCCTAAAAAGGGCTGAGTATGGTAGTGGTAGAAAGGACTGTTGTTTGTTCTTTCTTTGAACTGAAATCCTGAATGGATTGCGGTGCAGGTACAATGATTGTTGTTGGGGAGGGGAATTGTGATGAGAGGAACTGGTCATTTCGAACAGGTTGAATGTCCATCGTTGGGGTGCTTTTTAAACAGTGAAACATCGTCACATTGGGCCCATTGAATTGACCTATATCATAAATTATCACCTGACTTAGTAAATACAGTACATGAGCTTGCCATGTAATATTTTTGGATAGTACATGGCACTATTACATGGCAATTGTTTACGATACAAAATGTACGCATACCGTATTAAACGTGTACATACCGGCGTATCGCACCGCTAAAACCGTACCGTGTTACTTGTACATGCATGTGACACGTATAAAATCATTGATCTCGCAGGCAGCGAACAAAAGAAAAAAACAAACGAAAATCAGCGATTTTCAGTATTGAATTGAATTGAATTGAATTTTATTTCCACTTTCATAAAAACAATAGAATACATTTTTACAAGTATACAATAATACAAAATAACATTACAATACATAAAGTACATTGCAAACACAGGATAAAATAAGAAAAAAAACAATCAAAGAACAGATATGAAGAGTGGAAGGATTGTCTGGAAGTTACAAAGAACTTATACATAGACAATCCTCGGGGCAAGCGAATAAAAGGTATACATAAAACGACAAAAAATAAAGTTAATGAATCTAAAAAAAAAATAAATAAAAAAAAAAAAAAATAAGTACAATTGGTTTAGAAAGTGACCTGGTAAATATAATCGAAGGAAACAATGGACAAATAGTTCTGATAGAAATGCAGTGATCTGAATATGTCGAGATATTAGTGCTGAGAGAGGCAAACTAAGTACGCCGATCGACTGTATTGTGCACATGAATTATAGTGGGTGAACTCTGCGTTGTGAATGCGATGTGAATTAAGCGGGTTTTTCTGTGAGCGAGTGAAACGGATTATGATTTCAATTTGACAGTCAGATGATAAAACAGTTGTTTACTTTGTTGTCGGGAAAATCATGGAATGTTCTTACCCTCGGGATTTCAAATGCTATTTCGTGAAGAGAATAAGTCCCTCGACTACGTCTCGGGACTGATTTACTCTTCCCTCAATAGCATTTAAAATCCCTCGGGACGTAACATTCCGTGCTATTCCCTCCACGGCCAGTTAACAACAGTATAATATTGTATGAGGGCTTAAAATACAAATATCTATAAAACCAAGTGCAAACCCTATAGATACATGTCATGACAATTTTCTACTTCCATCTTTAAAAGGTTCTGAAATGAGTTGCAATGATTAAATAAATGTGCGCTACAAAAAGTTATTTTATGCACTTCAGCAATTCAATTTAAAGTTATCATATTTGTTTGAAAAGTGGAATGTAATGTGAATGTAGGTATTGTATTGTTTTGTTTTATTTTCATTATACAATTTTCTTCCAAATATTATACAAATGATGTGCAGGTATGAGTGGGTCGGTAGGAATTGTTTGCACAAGGTAACTATGGAACTGTTAAACCCACGAGGCGAAGCCGAGTGGGTTTAGACTAGTTTCCATAGTTACCGCGTGCAAACATTTCCACCGACCCACGAAATAAACCTGCGCATCATCTGTTTTATAGAATGGGCCAAAAAAAAAAAAAAAAAAAAAATTAAATTAAGAAATTTACCGGATGCATGAAAAATCATGCGTCCGGTAAAAAAAAATTAACCGGACGCATGAAATTTTTTACCGGACGCATGAAATTTTTTACCGGACGCATGAAATTTTTTACCAGACGCATGATTTTTCATGCATCCGGTAAATTTTTTTATTTAATTTTTTTTTTTTTTTTTTTTTTTTTTTGGCCCATTCTATAAAACAAATGATGCACAGGTTTATTTTGTGGGTCGGTGGAATTGTTTACACGTGGTAACTATGGAAACTAGTTATTTATAGGATTTACAAACTTCACAAACTTACCTTTTTTGTGGCAGCGCAGACTCGTGCTTCCCCTTTATGATTGCCAAAACGAAGAAACTTTTGCAGATCATGTATTCTATGTACAGTTACATGTAGATTTGTTCCATCAATAACGTCATAACTTCTGTAAACTTTAACTGGTGACTAAAACTTTTACTTCCAGAACAAAAAAAGTTGACAGTCAAGAGGAAAATGTAGAACACTAACAGTTGAAATCCAAACAGCAACATATTTACATGGAGTTCTTCCTCAGTGTTATTGTTTGTTGTTATGAATGTGTACCACACAGTTGCTTATGTTGAAGATGTTACTGGAGGTACGTGTGGTATTACTCTGCGATGAAAGAGACAAAGACAGAGGAGACCGTGCAGGTTGGAGGGCTGCTAATGGTAGTCGAGTAGATGGTGACGATGCTGTCTGATCACTTGGTTGTTCACTGACAAGAATGCCGTCGATGATTGTCTGTTGTTCACTGCTGAGTTTGCTGACTTGTTGTAGCTCTACAGATACCGGCACTACTGCAGGAGTACTAGTACTAGTACTAGCAGATGAAGTTGACGGCTCATCAAGGCTAGAGTCATGATCATGATTGACATCCGACTGAGGGCTAACATTATACAGATGTTGTCCGATCTTACTGCTCATTTTCTTCTTTCTCTCTGCACTTTTCTTTGTGTATATTTTGATGGAGCTTTCACTCCTATGACCGCTGACGGACATTATGTCCCTGGATTCAAAGCCGGACTGATCTAACGTAGTAACGCACGTCGCCCGCAGGCAGTGATTTGTGTACACTTTACTACATTTCGCATCGGTAGAGATAATCTTCACCTTGTTTGACAGAGTGTTAATACCGACTGGGCTGTTCTGATACCATGGGTCACTGTCATATGATGGCTGCTTTGGTTTTGGTTTCTGCCAAAGCCATGGACACGAAGGGTTTAGTTTAGACAAGTACTTTTCAAATGTTTTGACAGGGCATCTTTCGGTGTTCGGAATTTTATACATGAAACCTCCGGTAGATTCATCGTCATTCTCTCTGTGGTTTTTTGTCAGATGATCGCGTTTCTGAACATATTTCACTCCTTCATCATCAACACAAACAGAGAAATCTGATGGTTTGAACATACGGACATTTTCTCTCCCTCTATTGCAGAAATATGTTAGCACATCAATAAATACCTTGTCCTGAAGTCCTGCCGGACTGTTGCAATCCAACTGGGTCTGTATCTTCTCCATGTCGGCATGAGAAATTGAATCCTTATGCTTCGTACTTCCTAATCCTTCCCGCTTCAGTTTGACAGAAACTGCTTTGAACATGCGAACACTTTGGGGGAAAAGTGCATTCTTACAAATGTCGATGTTGAAATTGTCCAAATAGTGACGCTGAATCCCGTAACGAATGTACTGCATTGATTTTTGTTGTGTACGAAGCACCATCACTCTTACGCAGTGATGCATACAAAGCCGACAGCAGCGAGTCCAAATCAGCTGTGTTCTCCTTACTAATGTCATGAAGTACGGCATCTTTTTGTCTCAGTCTCGCAAAGGATTCAAGTTTTGAAAACCCGAATTTAATTGCTTTTCTCGTGCTACCTGCATCGGCATTTTCTAGTAATTCTTCCAACTCTCTGTCCGTGAGCACTTCAAATCGCGGTCCTTGGGCCGCCATTTTTCTTGTTTTGGAAAGGTATGATCGTTTAAGAAACGATAACAATATCGATAGCGCACTTTTTCATGCATCCAGTAAAATTAATCGTATGCACGAATTTTGCTCTCAACCAATCAGATTGCAGGGATTTATCAACCATTCTATAAATCCATATGTACATACATGCATACATAATCATATGCATGCATGCATACATACATAGGTATATACACACATACATACATGCATACATAATCATATGCATGCATACATACATACATTGGTAAATACATACATACATACATGCACACATAATACATACATGCACACATAAATACATACTTAAATACATACATACATACATACATACATACATACATACATACTGTTGTAGGGACCGATTTACAGTGGTCCCTTTAAGGCTACCGTAGGAAGCACTCCCTCGCATATGTCTATACGGGCGCGTATTACGGACGCACCGTGCGCTTGTCATCGCGCACGGGTCATCGGAATGGGACGAATATCGTCAGAGTTGACCTTACCTGCACTGATGAACGGACGTACTTATACCCGCAAGTCAGTGCAACATCGGCTCCACCGAACTATCCGTATTCACATGTGTGTATCGTGTGGATCGACCCAATATATCTGTATGTACCGTGTACAACAACATCACCTGCGCCGCCGCTAGGAGTCGCACCCCGGGAGCAGACCATCTGGCTTCGGTCTACCCCCGTCGCAGACCGCCTCACACGCCGCTACCATCGGCCTACGGCATGCACCGGCGACGGAAGCCCCGAGCTAGGAGCAGCTCGACGACCCATGGAAGGGATGACGCCTCGGAGCAGGTAAACGCCTCGGCCCAGCCTCGCCTGTTTCCAAGGTATTTCTCACCCCGACCATATTGGCGACGATAGCTTCGAAACTCGCGTGAGTTTTTTGACATTTTCGTGCATTTTTCGCTTTTAAGAACATTTGGAAAATTTGCCGTCTTCGCGTTTTTTTTTCTCCCGCTGTCGCAGTCTCGGACAGATCACCGCACAGTACCATTAGCTGTGCAGTGTGGGGATGACTGCTACGGCAAAGAACATTTTCGCGAGGGAGTGAAAGTAATGAGTTTTTGACTAGAATTTGACTGTAAAATTTGCATTTGTAGTTATTCAATAGGTACTGTGGGATAGCTGTGCATTTTTGATTTTTTGTATAAATGAGCACATGGCAAGCAAGGCAGCCATTTTGCAATTTTCTGCACATGTCATTGTGAATGTGGTATAACTTTTAGATTTAACTCAAGTTCTATTGTTGTATGCAATTGTTCACTCACTATCAAGTTGATATTTTTGTGGGTTTGTTCCCAACCATTTGCTAGTGAATTTTGTGGAATAACTAGTGATATTTTTGAGGTTGCTTTACGCATGGACTTGCAATATTTTTGAATTAATAGTAGCGACACTGACAGTGCAGTTACTTTGTATTTTCACTGCAGTGTTGTTGAATATTTGTACTCACTACTCAATACTTTAAAAGATTCTGAATATTGCATTTTGGGTGAACTTCTACTTGTAATAATAATTATAGTGCACATAATATAAATTGTGCGTTACAAGTTGATCGAGTGCACAAATTAATATTGAATTCTTTGCACGTTGGTATGACTATGAGACTACTTGTACTCAGTACTTGTACTTGTATTCAGTGTACTTAAATATAAATTTGTGCAAGCCTGCATTACTGATGTCACAATGAAGGTTGCAGTCCATGACTCAGTAGATATTTATGTGCATGCTTAAATGCTATCTGTAATTATTGTTGTAGTGCATGAAATAACCTATATATTTGTGCATGTTCTGTTAATAATTCTAGCAGGTATATTCAGGCTATTAATAGGTTACTGAGCAGGCGAGAAACGTCGGCACGTATAGCCGCCTACTCTTAGTCTTAGTTGGAGCACTGGGATACAGGTATTTGTAGTTAATTTAATTATTTTCGTGGGAATTTATATTAATATTAAATAGTTTGGGGATATTTTAAATCTCTGAGCTATTATAATATTAGGAGATCACTGTTTTACGTTGGATTCATTGGTCTTCGGGTTTTAATTTCCGTTTTTTCCCTTTCCTAAAGGTTGCTACCGCTTGCCACGGCGGCCTTCGGTCTTATGACTGGGGGGTTTGCCAGAAGTTGGCTTGCGGTTATTTCGGCGTGCCTTCTTGGCTTCTGTGAGTCAGTTGACGTTGCAGGTAAGCAGGGTCTTGGATACGTGTATATTAGGTTAGGTTGTTCCCCTAAAAAAAAAATGAAGAGGGGGGAGTGAAAGGATTATTGTTTTTATAGATTTTAATTGAATCATTGTGATTTGTAATGGATCAATACGTGAGGATCAATTACTGTGAGACCCAGGAGTTGATCGAGGGTTTACGGATAAGTGAGAGGCTAGCAGCTAGCATTATTCATCACCGTAATCTGCAGACTGAAGGTGATATAACCCCCAACGTTTTGGTCAGATTTCTGGAGCCCCTGGTCGACCGGCGTGAGCTAGATCTCATTATGGGATCCCTAGACTTTAGCCTTAGGTCCTTTGTTTTTGATGATCCTTGCTATCCAGTAGAACAGCGGCAGCAATATGAACCTGAGCTGAATCGAGCTTTAGCACTCCAGGGCTCTTACCCCGGGGAACCGCAGCAGCCGTATGCTCCAGCTGAACCCCAGCGAAATCGCGCGTTAGCTTCCCAGGGACATCACCCCGCGAAGCCACAGGGAAACAACCCCGTGGCACCACAGGGATATCACCCCGTGGAGCCACAGGGATACAACCCCGGGAAGCCGCAGCAGCAATATGTGCCAAAGCGCGTGTCTTCACAGGGCGTACAAACCGAAGGTCATACTTCTTGTCTAGATCAAATTGACACTGCCGGTCGTTTAGAGTCGGCTATGAACAGTATTTTACTTTTGGTTAATCAACTAGACAAGAAGGTTGGCTGCAGGTTTGATAGGCTTGATAAAAGGCTAGACGGAATGGAGCATCGGCTATCGCAAAGCGAGCAATTATCCGAGATCAAAGCTGGGGTTACAGAGAACAGAACCGCAATCCAGCTCTCAGGCCTGGGAAGCAGACTGGTGTCTCTCAGCGAAGCAGTCACCCACACCCACTCGACCTTGAAGGATAAGATCGAGACGTTGGAAAACGGCCTGGACAGGCTGTGCCTCATCACCGAGCAGTCCCATCCGCCAGGATCTTCCTCTCCTACTAGCGGTGGCGTTGATGTGCGGTTTGCGGTGGTAGATGAACCACCTGCTTATGACAGCCCACTGGATCTTAGCCTTAATAGTGTTCGGTCACATTTTATTCCAATTGATCCAAGCACTGTCAGGGTGGAGACAAATGAACATAGTGCAGTCACTGCAGTGGAGAGGGAACCATTTTTTATTAATTCAATTGTCCCGCGTCACGATTGCCAGAGGGAAACCCCGTGTGATCTGCAGTCTCCTACTGATGGAGTGAACATTGAATCTGCATCGGTCAAGCAGCATGGTCCGGTAAACTGTCGTGGGTTGGGATCGAGGGCCGCATCCCAGCCTTGGCAGCTATCGGCCCAGCATTCAGCGCCGGCGAGCTGAACACAGCACTTGCGCCTAGTGTAGGTGAGGTGGGTGCTACGGCATCCTCCAGTAGTGCCACGGGAGCCATCAGTCTTGCCAAGCTCGGCCAATCGCTCACACCTAGAGATGTCAAGGTCTGTAATGACTACCACAAATTCTTGGACATGTGGGGTGAAGGATTTGCGAGTTTGGCAGTGGTTCCATCGCTGCGAGCATATTATCGGCCGTTCCGTATGGTCCACGATCGAGGCAAGATTATTGGGGAATTTATGAGTTCAGTTTAGTTCAATTTTATTTTGGTTAAGTTGTTTGAATGATGGACTATAAGGCTAGCTCCAGATTTGAGCACTATTGTATGTTTGGATACATTTGATTTGGTTGTGACTGAGTGAAAGACTGTAAGGCTACTTATGAGTTTGAGTGTGATTGCGATATCCTTGCGATTGTGAGTGAGTGGTGATTCTTTGACGTATGTAACCATGACTGGTGTGTGCTGTTTCTTTCTTAGCAGTTGTGGATCCGTGATTGTTTGTGTGTATGACCTGGCTGATGATTCCTGTTGAGTGTAAGTGAACGGTTATTGAGCTAGGTGTGTAGGTGCTTGGGTTTGAATGAAAATTAATTGAAATGTATGTCGATGGCTTCATCATTGCGTGTGTATGGCTGTGTTTATAAGGTGTTAGCATCCTCTACTTTTGTGGGTGAGCTAATTATATTATAAGCATAGGTATGCATGAGTGTATGATTGCTTGATCTTACCAGGATGTATTGTATGCAGTTATGGTTATAAATGTTAGATTGCTGTTTGTCATCATGATCGTGACTACGAATTTAAAGTTAATAGTTTGTAGTTAAGTGATAGTGAAACTTGTTAATTATAGCGGTGACTGGTTTTGAGTTGTTATTTGAAGTTGGATGAGCTGGTAGTTTATTTTATAGTAGACTAGGGTGCTTGTGTTGTTTATGCCAGTAGGTATTGTGTATAAGCGTATGCTTTTTGTAAAATTTTGGATGCTTGTTAGTGGTGTTTGGAATGTAAGCTCATCGGGGGTGGTACCTCTTAGTGTCGAAGTGTGTTTATGGACGTGTGACTGTTCCTTTTTTGATAAAAGGGGGAGGGAAATGTGTGAGATGACTTTTATTTATTTGTGTCTAAATTAGACCTACTTATGAAGAGACAGGGCTGGTCTCCATAGATCAGATGATCCCCGTCTCTCTAGTAGTTTTTGAGTCTATATGCTTTCCGGCTGAAGAGACAGGGCTGGTCTCTGTTGATCAGATGATCCCCGTCTTGCTCGACAGGGCTGGTCACCGTTGATCAGATGATCCCCGTCTCGCTAGACAGGGCTGGTCTCCGTTGATCAGATGATCCCCGTCTCGCTAGTAACTATACTTTTCTTTGGGATTGCCTCATTAGTCTAGCTATGCCCTTGGTTGTCTCCCCTCGGATTGTTTTGGACCTTGCATGCATCACACAAGTTTCGGCGGGTATTGAAATTGATTGAGCGCATTGTGTAGTATGCCTATGAATTAGTATGGTGCGCAATTACATTGCAAGCGAAAGCTCCTCGCAACCATTTGCCTCAATTGATATTTTGCCTATTGTATAAATATGGAATTTAGTTGGAATATGCATTGATATTTGGTTGGGAAATTGAATGCATACATGCACGCCAACGTTACTTTGTTTGGCGATTCTTGATTTATATATGGTGATTGAATTTATAATTTGTGGTTATGACAGGCAAGTGCTCGTGTCCGCAGTATTGTAGTCGATGTTCATAGAAGTAGGTTTTCAATTTAGGCAAGTAAGTGGTTATTAACGCATCCAGGGGCGTTCTTGAGTGTGTTTAAATGTAGAGGGATCGTTATTCGTTTATAATTATTAGCAGGCTGATCAGGAGAGCTGAACTACTAGTCCGAACCAATTAGCATGCACGATCAGAAGCTCTATGAGCTGAACGGCTAGTCTATTAGAACTTAGCTGATCAGGAGAGCTAGTAGCTGAACTGCTTGCTAGTTGGGGAGAACTAGATTACAAGTTCGGGAGCTTGAGAGCTGAACGCCTAGTTTGGAAAGTTAGTCAGTAATCGTGTATATATATATTGCGCCGACTCTGCCTCCGGAGCTTATGCTACATGATCGGTTGCATGGACTGAGATCGGGAACCCCGGTCTGACAGTTGTTATCTCTCAGGGAGATCTCGGTCTTAGTAACGTGTGTTTGTTTATGGCGCTGCCACCTTTCGGTAGGCTCTCGCCCTTCGTCTGTACGGCACACTAGAAGAGCTGGTGGCTGTATTGAATGTCTCCGCAGCTACCAGGAATGGGTCGGCCTGTTCGACTTTGTACCAGACTGGCCAGCCCATGAGAGCCCCAGTTAGCTGTTGGGATGGTTGTTTGGTCTGTTCTGGTGGTATTCCCTTGGGTTTTTTTTTTTGATAGATAAGTGATCTCCCAGCTGGGTTATTTGAGGGTTAAATAATAATTTATATGTGGGTCTTGGTCTATATTGATTAATTTGTATACTGGATCCAGGTGAACCCGGTGCTCGGAGTTATTTATTTTATGTACTAGGTTTGGATCGGTTGTATAGAGCAGAATGGCTTGGAAGTATTAGGAAGATATAATATTTGATATTCGTGGTTGCTCTAGAGTAAGGAGTGTATTGTTTTGTATATAGGCTACCCACAGTAAATAGGTTCATACAAGTGTTTATTAGTTGAGAGTCAGTATGTGCCCCTGACTCTGATAGAACAGGGAGATATGTTGTAGGGACCGATTTACAGTGGTCCCTTTAAGGCTACCGTAGGAAGCACTCCCTCGCATATGTCTATACGGGCGCGTATTACGGACGCACCGTGCGCTTGTCATCGCGCACGGGTCATCGGAATGGGACGAATATCGTCAGAGTTGACCTTACCTGCACTGATGAACGGACGTACTTATACCCGCAAGTCAGTGCAACATCGGCTCCACCGAACTATCCGTATTCACATGTGTGTATCGTGTGGATCGACCCAATAAATCTGTATGTACCGTGTACAACAACATCACCTGCGCCGCCGCTAGGAGTCGCACCCCGGGAGCAGACCATCTGGCTTCGGTCTACCCCCGTCGCAGACCGCCTCACACGCCGCTACCATCGGCCTACGGCATGCACCGGCGACGGAAGCCCCGAGCTAGGAGCAGCTCGACGACCCATGGAAGGGATGACGCCTCGGAGCAGGTAAACGCCTCGGCCCAGCCTCGCCTGTTTCCAAGGTATTTCTCACCCCGACCATATTGGCGACGATAGCTTCGAAACTCGCGTGAGTTTTTTGACATTTTCGTGCATTTTTCGCTTTTAAGAACATTTGGAAAATTTGCCGTCTTCGCGTTTTTTTTTCTCCCGCTGTCGCAGTCTCGGACAGATCACCGCACAGTACCATTAGCTGTGCAGTGTGGGGATGACTGCTACGGCAAAGAACATTTTCGCGAGGGAGTGAAAGTATATAGTGAGTTTTTGACTAGAACTTGACTGTAAAATTTGCATTTGTAGTTATTCAATAGGTACTGTGGGATAGCTGTGCATTTTTGATTTTTTGTATAAATGAGCACATGGCAAGCAAGGCAGCCATTTTGCAATTTTTGCACATGTCATTGTGAATGTGGTATAACTTTTAGATTTAACTCAAGTTCTATTGTTGTATGCAATTGTTCACTCACTATCAAGTTGATATTTTTGTGGGTTTGTTCCCAACCATTTGCTAGTGAATTTTGTGGAATAACTAGTGATATTTTTGAGGTTGCTTTACGCATGGACTTGCAATATTTTTGAATTAATAGTAGCGACACTGACAGTGCAGTTACTTTGTATTTTCACTGCAGTGTTGTTGAATATTTGTACTCACTACTCAATACTTTAAAAGATTCTGAATATTGCATTTTGGGTGAACTTCTACTTGTAATAATAATTATAGTGCACATAATATAAATTGTGCGTTACAAGTTGATCGAGTGCACAAATTAATATTGAATTCTTTGCACGTTGGTATGACTATGAGACTACTTGTACTCAGTACTTGTACTTGTATTCAGTGTACTTAAATATAAATTTGTGCAAGCCTGCATTACTGATGTCACAATGAAGGTTGCAGTGCATGACTCAGTAGATATTTATGTGCATGCTTAAATGCTATCTGTAATTATTGTTGTAGTGCATGAAATAACCTATATATTTGTGCATGTTCTGTTAATAATTCTAGCAGGTATATTCAGGCTATTAATAGGTGACTGAGCAGGCGAGAAACGTCGGCACGTATAGCCGCCTACTCTTAGTCTTAGTTGGAGCACTGGGATACAGGTATTTGTAGTTAATTTAATTATTTTCGTGGGAATTTATATTAATATTAAATAGTTTGGGGATATTTTAAATCTCTGAGCTATTATAATATTAGGAGATCACTGTTTTACGTTGGATTCATTGGTCTTCGGGTTTTAATTTCCGTTTTTTTCCTTTCCTAAAGGTTGCTACTGCTTGCCACGGTGGCCTTCGGTCTTATGACTGGGGGGTTTGCCAGAAGTTGGCTTGCGGTTATTTCGGCGTGCCTTCTTGGCTTCTGTGAGTCAGTTGACGTTGCAGGTAAGCAGGGTCTTGGATACGTGTATATTAGGTTAGGTTGTTCCCCTAAAAAAAAAATGAAGAGGGGGGAGTGAAAGGATTATTGTTTTTATAGATTTTAATTGAATCATTGTGATTTGTAATGGATCAATACGTGAGGATCAATTACTGTGAGACCCAGGAGTTGATCGAGGGTTTACGGATAAGTGAGAGGCTAGCAGCTAGCATTATTCATCACCGTAATCTGCAGACTGAAGGTGATATAACCCCCAACGTTTTGGTCAGATTTCTGGAGCCCCTGGTCGACCGGCGTGAGCTAGATCTCATTATGGGATCCCTAGACTTTAGCCTTAGGTCCTTTGTTTTTGATGATCCTTGCTATCCAGTAGAACAGCGGCAGCAATATGAACCTGAGCTGAATCGCGCTTTAGCACTCCAGGGCTCTTACCCCGGGGAACCGCAGCAGCCGTATGCTCCAGCTGAACCCCAGCGAAATCGCGCGTTAGCTTCCCAGGGACATCACCCCGCGAAGCCACAGGGAAACAACCCCGTGGCACCACAGGGATATCACCCCGTGGAGCCACAGGGATACAACCCCGGGAAGCCGCAGCAGCAATATGTGCCAAAGCGCGTGTCTTCACAGGGCGTACAAACCGAAGGTCATACTTCTTGTCTAGATCAAATTGACACTGCCGGTCGTTTAGAGTCGGCTATGAACAGTATTTTACTTTTGGTTAATCAACTAGACAAGAAGGTTGACTGCAGGTTTGATAGGCTTGATAAAAGGCTAAACGGAATGGAGCATCGGCTATCGCAAAGCGAGCAATTATCCGAGATCAAAGCTGGGGTTACAGAGAACAGAACCGCAATCCAGCTCTCAGGCCTGGGAAGCAGACTGGTGTCTCTCAGCGAAGCAGTCACCCACACCCACTCGACCTCGAAGGATAAGATCGAGACGTTGGAAAACGGCCTGGACAGGCTGTGCCTCATCACCGAGCAGTCCCGTCCGCCAGGATCTTCCTCTCCTACTAGCGGTGGCGTTGATGTGCGGTTTGCGGTGGTAGATGAACCACCTGCTTATGACAGCCCACTGGATCTTAGCCTTAATAGTGTTCGGTCACATTTTATTCCAATTGATCCAAGCACTGTCAGGGTGGAGACAAATGAACATAGTGCAGTCACTGCAGTGGAGAGGGAACCATTTTGTATTAATTCAATTGTCCCGCGTCACGATTGCCAGAGGGAAACCCCGTGTGATCTGCAGTCTCCTACTGATGGAGTGAACATTGAATCTGCATCGGTCAAGCAGCATGGTCCGGTAAACTGTCGTGGGTTGGGATCGAGGGCCGCATCCCAGCCTTGGCAGCTATCGGCCCAGCATTCAGCGCCGGCGAGCTGAACACAGCACTTGCGCCTAGTGTAGGTGAGGTGGGTGCTACGGCATCCTCCAGTAGTGCCACGGGAGCCATCAGTCTTGCCAAGCTCGGCCAATCGGTCACACCCACAGATGTCAAGGTCTGTAATGACTACCACAAATTCTTGGACATGTGGGGTGAAGGATTTGCGAGTTTGGCAGTGGTTCCATCGCTGCGAGCATATTATCGGCCGTTCCGTATGGTCCACGATCGAGGCAAGATTATTGGGGAATTTATGAGTTCAGTTTAGTTCAATTTTATTTTGGTTAAGTTGTTTGAATGATGGACTATAAGGCTAGCTCCAGATTTGAGCACTATTGTATGTTTGGATACATTTGATTTGGTTGTGACTGAGTGAAAGACTGTAAGGCTAGTTATGAGTTTGAGTGTGATTGCGATATCCTTGCGATTGTGAGTGAGTGGTGATTCTTTGACGTATGTAACCATGACTGGTGTGTGCTGTTTCTTTCTTAGCAGTTGTGGATCCGTGATTGTTTGTGTGTATGACCTGGCTGATGATTCCTGTTGAGTGTAAGTGAACGGTTATTGAGCTAGGTGTGTAGGTGCTTGGGTTTGAATGAAAATTAATTGAATTGTATGTCGATGGCTTCATCATTGCGTGTGTATGGCTGTGTTTATAAGGTGTTAGCATCCTCTACTTTTGTGGGTGAGCTAATTATATTATAAGCATAGGTATGCATGAGTGTATGATTGCTTGATCTTACCAGGATGTATTGTATGCAGTTATGGTTATAAATGTAAGATTGCTGTTTGTCATCATGATCGTGACTACGAATTTAAAGTTAGTAGTTTGTAGTTAAGTGATAGTGAAACTTGTTAATTATAGCGGTGACTGGTTTTGAGTTGTTATTTGAAGTTGGATGAGCTGGTAGTTTATTTTATAGTAGACTAGGGTGCTTGTGTTGTTTATGCCAGTAGGTATTGTGTATAAGCGTATGCTTTTTGTAAAATTTTGGATGATTGTTAGTGGTGTTTGGAATGTAAGCTCATCGGGGGTGGTACCTCTTAGTGTCGAAGTGTGTTTATGGATGTGTGACTGTTCCTTTTTTGATAAAAGGGGGAGGGAAATGTGTGAGATGACTTTTATTTATTTGTGTCTAAATTAGAGCTACTTATGAAGAGACAGGGCTGGTCTCCATAGATCAGATTCTCCCCGTCTCTCTAGTAGTTTTGAGTCTATGCTTTCCGGCTGAAGAGACAGGGCTGGTCTCCGTTGATCAGATGATCCCCATCTTGCTCGACAGGGCTGGTCACCGTTGATCAGATGATCCCCGTCTCGCTAGACAGGGCTGGTCTCCGTTGATCAGATGATCCCCGTCTTGCTCGACAGGGCTGGTCACCGTTGATCAGATGATCCCCGTCTCGCTAGACAGGGCTGGTCTCCATAGATCAGATTCTCCCCGTCTCTCTAGTAGTTTTGAGTCTATGCTTTCCGGCTGAAGAGACAGGGCTGGTCTCCGTTGATCAGATGATCCCCATCTTGCTCGACAGGGCTGGTCACCGTTGATCAGAGGATCCCCGTCTTGCAAGACAGGGCTGGTCACCGTTGATCAGATGATCCCCGTCTCGCTAGACAGGGCTGGTCTCCATAGATCAGATGATCCCCGTCTCGCTAGACAGGGCTGGTCTCCGTTGATCAGATGATCCCCGTCTCGCTAGTAACTATACTTTTCTTTGGGATTGCCTCATTAGTCTAGCTATGCCCTTGGTTGTCTCCCCTCGGATTGTTTTGGACCTTGCATGCATCACACAAGTTTCGGCGGGTATTGAAATTGATTGAGCGCATTGTGTAGTATGCCTATGAATTAGTATGGTGCGCAATTACATTGCAAGCGAAAGCTCCTCGCAACCATTTGCCTCAATTGATATTTTGCCTATTGTATAAATATGGAATTTAGTTGGAATATGCATTGATATTTGGTTGGGAAATTGAATGCATACATGCACGCCAACGTTACTTTGTTTGGCGATTCTTGATTTATATATGGTGATTGAATTTATAATTTGTGGTTATGACAGGCAAGTGCTCGTGTCCGCAGTATTGTAGTCGATGTTCATAGAAGTAGGTTTTCAATTTAGGCAAGTAAGTGGTTATTAACGCATCCAGGGGCGTTCTTGAGTGTGTTTAAATGTAGAGGGATCGTTATTCGTTTATAATTATTAGCAGGCTGATCAGGAGAGCTGAACTACTAGTCCGAACCAATTAGCATGCACGATCAGAAGCTCTATGAGCTGAACGGCTAGTCTATTAGAACTTAGCTGATCAGGAGAGCTAGTAGCTGAACTGCTTGCTAGTTGGGGAGAACTAGATTACAAGTTCGGGAGCTTGAGAGCTGAACGCCTAGTTTGGAAAGTTAGTCAGTAATCGTGTATATATATATATTGCGCCGACTCTGCCTCCGGAGCTTATGCTACATGATCGGTTGCATGGACTGAGATCGGGAACCCCGGTCTGACAGTTGTTATCTCTCAGGGAGATCTCGGTCTTAGTAACGTGTGTTTGTTTATGGCGCTGCCACCTTTCGGTAGGCTCTCGCCCTTCGTCTGTACGGCACACTAGAAGAGCTGGTGGCTGTATTGAATGTCTCCGCAGCTACCAGGAATGGGTCGGCCTGTTCGACTTTGTACCAGACTGGCCAGCCCATGAGAGCCCCAGTTAGCTGTTGGGATGGTTGTTTGGTCTGTTCTGGTGGTATTGCCCTTGGGTTGTTTTTTTGATAGATAAGTGATCTCCCAGCTGGGTTATTTGAGGGTTAAATAATAATTTATATGTGGGTCTTGGTCTATATTGATTAATTTGTATACTGGATCCAGGTGAACCCGGTGCTCGGAGTTATTTATTTTATGTACTAGGTTTGGATCGGTTGTATAGAGCAGAATGGCTTGGAAGTATTAGGAAGATATAATATTTGATATTCGTGGTTGCTCTAGAGTAAGGAGTGTATTGTTTTGTATATAGGCTACCCACAGTAAATAGGTTCATACAAGTGTTTATTAGTTGAGAGTCAGTATGTGCCCCTGACTCTGATAGAACAGGGAGATATGTTGTAGGGACCGATTTACAGTGGTCCCTTTAAGGCTACCGTAGGAAGCACTCCCTCGCATATGTCTATACGGGCGCGTATTACGGACGCACCGTGCGCTTGTCATCGCGCACGGGTCATCGGAATGGGACGAATATCGTCATAGTTGACCTTACCTGCACTGATGAACGGACGTACTTATACCCGCAAGTCAGTGCAACATCGGCTCCACCGAACTATCCGTATTCACATGTGTGTATCGTGTGGATCGACCCAATATATCTGTATGTACCGTGTACAACAACATCACCTGCGCCGCCGCTAGGAGTCGCACCCCGGGAGCAGACCATCTGGCTTCGGTCTACCCCCGTCGCAGACCGCCTCACACGCCGCTACCATCGGCCTACGGCATGCACCGGCGACGGAAGCCCCGAGCTAGGAGCAGCTCGACGACCCATGGAAGGGATGACGCCTCGGAGCAGGTAAACGCCTCGGCCCAGCCTCGCCTGTTTCCAAGGTTCTCACCCCGACCATATTGGCGACGATAGCTTCGAAACTCGCGTGAGTTTTTTGACATTTTCGTGCATTTTTCGCTTTTAAGAACATTTGGAAAATTTGCCGTCTTCGCGTTTTTTTTTCTCCCGCTGTCGCAGTCTCGGACAGATCACCGCACAGTACCATTAGCTGTGCAGTGTGGGGATGACTGCTACGGCAAAGAACATTTTCGCGAGGGAGTGAAAGTAGTGAGTTTTTGACTAGAACTTGACTGTAAAATTTGCATTTGTAGTTATTCAATAGGTACTGTGGGATAGCTGTGCATTTTTGATTTTTTGTATAAATGAGCACATGGCAAGCAAGGCAGCCATTTTGCAATTTTTGCACATGTCATTGTGAATGTGGTATAACTTTTAGATTTAACTCAAGTTCTATTGTTGTATGCAATTGTTCACTCACTATCAAGTTGATATTTTTGTGGGTTTGTTCCCAACCATTTGCTAGTGAATTTTGTGGAATAACTAGTGATATTTTTGAGGTTGCTTTACGCATGGACTTGCAATATTTTTGAATTAATAGTAGCGACACTGACAGTGCAGTTACTTTGTATTTTCACTGCAGTGTTGTTGAATATTTGTACTCACTACTCAATACTTTAAAAGATTCTGAATATTGCATTTTGGGTGAACTTCTACTTGTAATAATAATTATAGTGCACATAATATAAATTGTGCGTTACAAGTTGATCGAGTGCACAAATTAATATTGAATTCTTTGCACGTTGGTATGACTATGAGACTACTTGTACTCAGTACTTGTACTTGTATTCAGTGTACTTAAATATAAATTTGTGCAAGCCTGCATTACTGATGTCACAATGAAGGTTGCAGTGCATGACTCAGTAGATATTTATGTGCATGCTTAAATGCTATCTGTAATTATTGTTGTAGTGCATGAAATAACCTATATATTTGTGCATGTTCTGTTAATAATTCTAGCAGGTATATTCAGGCTATTAATAGGTGACTGAGCAGGCGAGAAACGTCGGCACGTATAGCCGCCTACTCTTAGTCTTAGTTGGAGCACTGGGATACAGGTATTTGTAGTTAATTTAATTATTTTCGTGGGAATTTATATTAATATTAAATAGTTTGGGGATATTTTAAATCTCTGAGCTATTATAATATTAGGAGATCACTGTTTTACGTTGGATTCATTGGTCTTCGGGTTTTAATTTCCTTTTTTTCCCTTTCCTAAAGGTTGCTACTGCTTGCCACGGTGGCCTTCGGTCTTATGACTGGGGGGTTTGCCAGAAGTTGGCTTGCGGTTATTTCGGCGTGCCTTCTTGGCTTCTGTGAGTCAGTTGACGTTGCAGGTAAGCAGGGTCTTGGATACGTGTATATTAGGTTAGGTTGTTCCCCTAAAAAAAAAATGAAGAGGGGGGAGTGAAAGGATTATTGTTTTTATAGATTTTAATTGAATCATTGTGATTTGTAATGGATCAATACGTGAGGATCAATTACTGTGAGACCCAGGAGTTGATCGAGGGTTTACGGATAAGTGAGAGGCTAGCAGCTAGCATTATTCATCACCGTAATCTGCAGACTGAAGGTGATATAACCCCCAACGTTTTGGTCAGATTTCTGGAGCCCCTGGTCGACCGGCGTGAGCTAGATCTCATTATGGGATCCCTAGACTTTAGCCTTAGGTCCTTTGTTTTTGATGATCCTTGCTATCCAGTAGAACAGCGGCAGCAATATGAACCTGAGCTGAATCGCGCTTTAGCACTCCAGGGCTCTTACCCCGGGGAACCGCAGCAGCCGTATGCTCCAGCTGAACCCCAGCGAAATCGCGCGTTAGCTTCCCAGGGACATCACCCCGCGAAGCCACAGGGAAACAACCCCGTGGCACCACAGGGATATCACCCCGTGGAGCCACAGGGATACAACCCCGGGAAGCCGCAGCAGCAATATGTGCCAAAGCGCGTGTCTTCACAGGGCGTACAAACCGAAGGTCATACTTCTTGTCTAGATCAAATTGACACTGCCGGTCGTTTAGAGTCGGCTATGAACAGTATTTTACTTTTGGTTAATCAACTAGACAAGAAGGTTGACTGCAGGTTTGATAGGCTTGATAAAAGGCTAAACGGAATGGAGCATCGGCTATCGCAAAGCGAGCAATTATCCGAGATCAAAGCTGGGGTTACAGAGAACAGAACCGCAATCCAGCTCTCAGGCCTGGGAAGCAGACTGGTGTCTCTCAGCGAAGCAGTCACCCACACCCACTCGACCTTGAAGGATAAGATCGAGACGTTGGAAAACGGCCTGGACAGGCTGTGCCTCATCACCGAGCAGTCCCGTCCGCCAGGATCTTCCTCTCCTACTAGCGGTGGCGTTGATGTGCGGTTTGCGGTGGTAGATGAACCACCTGCTTATGACAGCCCACTGGATATTAGCCTTAATAGTGTTCGGTCACATTTTATTCCAATTGATCCAAGCACTGTCAGGGTGGAGACAAATGAACATAGTGCAGTCACTGCAGTGGAGAGGGAACCATTTTGTATTAATTCAATTGTCCCGCGTCACGATTGCCAGAGGGAAACCCCGTGTGATCTGCAGTCTCCTACTGATGGAGTGAACATTGAATCTGCATCGGTCAAGCAGCATGGTCCGGTAAACTGTCGTGGGTTGGGATCGAGGGCCGCATCCCAGCCTTGGCAGCTATCGGCCCAGCATTCAGCGCCGGCGAGCTGAACACAGCACTTGCCCCTAGTGTAGGTGAGGTGGGTGCTACGGCATCCTCCAGTAGTGCCACGGGAGCCAGCAGTCTTGCCAAGCTCGGCCAATCGGTCACACCCACAGATGTCAAGGTCTGTAATGACTACCACAAATTCTTGGACATGTGGGGTGAAGGATTTGCGAGTTTGGCAGTGGTTCCATCGCTGCGAGCATATTATCGGCCGTTCCGTATGGTCCACGATCGAGGCAAGATTATTGGGGAATTTATGAGTTCAGTTTAGTTCAATTTTATTTTGGTTAAGTTGTTTGAATGATGGACTATAAGGCTAGCTCCAGATTTGAGCACTATTGTATGTTTGGATACATTTGATTTGGTTGTGACTGAGTGAAAGACTGTAAGGCTAGTTATGAGTTTGAGTGTGATTGCGATATCCTTGCGATTGTGAGTGACTGGTGATTCTTTGACGTATGTAACCATGACTGGTGTGTGCTGTTTCTTTCTTAGCAGTTGTGGATCCGTGATTGTTTGTGTGTATGACCTGGCTGATGATTCATGTTGAGTGTAAGTGAACGGTTATTGAGCTAGGTGTGTAGGTGCTTGGGTTTGAATGAAAATTAATTGAAATGTATGTCGATGGCTTCATCATTGCGTGTGTATGGCTGTGTTTATAAGGTGTTAGCATCCTCTACTTTTGTGGGTGAGCTAATTATATTATAAGCATAGGTATGCATGAGTGTATGATTGCTTGATCTTACCAGGATGTATTGTATGCAGTTATGGTTATAAATGTTAGATTGCTGTTTGTCATCATGATCGTGACTACGAATTTAAAGTTAATAGTTTGTAGTTAAGTGATAGTGAAACTTGTTAATTATAGCGGTGACTGGTTTTGAGTTGTTATTTGAAGTTGGATGAGCTGGTAGTTTATTTTATAGTAGACTAGGGTGCTTGTGTTGTTTATGCCAGTAGGTATTGTGTATAAGCGTATGCTTTTTGTAAAATTTTGGATGCTTGTTAGTGGTGTTTGGAATGTAAGCTCATCGGGGGTGGTACCTCTTAGTGTCGAAGTGTGTTTATGGACGTGTGACTGTTCCTTTTTTGATAAAAGGGGGAGGGAAATGTGTGAGATGACTTTTATTTATTTGTGTCTAAATTAGACCTACTTATGAAGAGACAGGGCTGGTCTCCATAGATCAGATTCTCCCCGTCTCTCTAGTAGTTTTGAGTCTATGCTTTCCGGCTGAAGAGACAGGGCTGGTCTCCGTTGATCAGATGATCCCCGTCTTGCTCGACAGGGCTGGTCACCGTTGATCAGATGATCCCCGTCTCGCTAGACAGGGCTGGTCTCCGTTGATCAGATGATCCCCGTCTTGCTCGACAGGGCTGGTCACCGTTGATCAGATTCTCCCCGTCTCTCTAGTAGTTTTGAGTCTATGCTTTCCGGCTGAAGAGACAGGGCTGGTCTCTGTTGATCAGATTCTCCCCGTCTTGCTCGACAGGGCTGGTCACCGTTGATCAGATGATCCCCGTCTTGCTCGACAGGGCTGGTCTCCGTTGATCAGATGATCCCCGTCTCGCTAGACAGGGCTGGTCTCCGTTGATCAGATGATCCCCGTCTTGCTAGACAGGGCTGGTCTCCGTTGATCAGATGATCCCCGTCTCGCTAGACAGGGCTGGTCTCCGTTGATCAGATGATCCCCGTCTCGCTAGACAGGGCTGGTCTCCATAGATCAGATGATCCCCGTCTCTCTAGTAGTTTTTGAGTCTATATGCTTTCCGGCTGAAGAGACAGGGCTGGTCTCTGTTGATCAGATGATCCCCGTCTTGCTCGACAGGGCTGGTCACCGTTGATCAGATGATCCCCGTCTCGCTAGACAGGGCTGGTCTCCGTTGATCAGATGATCCCCGTCTCGCTAGTAACTATACTTTTCTTTGGGATTGCCTCATTAGTCTAGCTATGCCCTTGGTTGTCTCCCCTCGGATTGTTTTGGACCTTGCATGCATCACACAAGTTTCGGCGGGTATTGAAATTGATTGAGCGCATTGTGTAGTATGCCTATGAATTAGTATGGTGCGCAATTACATTGCAAGCGAAAGCTCCTCGCAACCATTTGCCTCAATTGATATTTTGCCTATTGTATAAATATGGAATTTAGTTGGAATATGCATTGATATTTGGTTGGGAAATTGAATGCATACATGCACGCCAACGTTACTTTGTTTGGCGATTCTTGATTTATATATGGTGATTGAATTTATAATTTGTGGTTATGACAGGCAAGTGCTCGTGTCCGCAGTATTGTAGTCGATGTTCATAGAAGTAGGTTTTCAATTTAGGCAAGTAAGTGGTTATTAACGCATCCAGGGGCGTTCTTGAGTGTGTTTAAATGTAGAGGGATCGTTATTCGTTTATAATTATTAGCAGGCTGATCAGGAGAGCTGAACTACTAGTCCGAACCAATTAGCATGCACGATCAGAAGCTCTATGAGCTGAACGGCTAGTCTATTAGAACTTAGCTGATCAGGAGAGCTAGTAGCTGAACTGCTTGCTAGTTGGGGAGAACTAGATTACAAGTTCGGGAGCTTGAGAGCTGAACGCCTAGTTTGGAAAGTTAGTCAGTAATCGTGTATATATATATATTGCGCCGACTCTGCCTCCGGAGCTTATGCTACATGATCGGTTGCATGGACTGAGATCGGGAACCCCGGTCTGACAGTTGTTATCTCTCAGGGAGATCTCGGTCTTAGTAACGTGTGTTTGTTTATGGCGCTGCCACCTTTCGGTAGGCTCTCGCCCTTCGTCTGTACGGCACACTAGAAGAGCTGGTGGCTGTATTGAATGTCTCCGCAGCTACCAGGAATGGGTCGGCCTGTTCGACTTTGTACCAGACTGGCCAGCCCATGAGAGCCCCAGTTAGCTGTTGGGATGGTTGTTTGGTCTGTTCTGGTGGTATTGCCCTTGGGTTGTTTTTTTTGATAGATAAGTGATCTCCCAGCTGGGTTATTTGAGGGTTAAATAATAATTTATATGTGGGTCTTGGTCTATATTGATTAATTTGTATACTGGATCCAGGTGAACCCAGTGCTCGGAGTTATTTATTTTATGTACTAGGTTGTATAGAGCAGAATGGCTTGGAAGTATTAGGAAGATATAATATTTGATATTCGTGGTTGCTCTAGAGTAAGGAGTGTATTGTTTTGTATATAGGCTACCCACAGTAAATAGGTTCATACAAGTGTTTATTAGTTGAGAGTCAGTATGTGCCCCTGACTCTGATAGAACAGGGAGATATGTTGTAGGGACCGATTTACAGTGGTCCCTTTAAGGCTACCGTAGGAAGCACTCCCTCGCATATGTCTATACGGGCGCGTATTACGGACGCACCGTGCGCTTGTCATCGCGCACGGGTCATCGGAATGGGACGAATATCGTCATAGTTGACCTTACCTGCACTGATGAACGGACGTACTTATACCCGCAAGTCAGTGCAACATCGGCTCCACCGAACTATCCGTATTCACATGTGTGTATCGTGTGGATCGACCCAATATATCTGTATGTACCGTGTACAACAACATCACCTGCGCCGCCGCTAGGAGTCGCACCCCGGGAGCAGACCATCTGGCTTCGGTCTACCCCCGTCGCAGACCGCCTCACACGCCGCTACCATCGGCCTACGGCATGCACCGGCGACGGAAGCCCCGAGCTAGGAGCAGCTCGACGACCCATGGAAGGGATGACGCCTCGGAGCAGGTAAACGCCTCGGCCCAGCCTCGCCTGTTTCCAAGGTATTTCTCACCCCGACCATATTGGCGACGATAGCTTCGAAACTCGCGTGAGTTTTTTGACATTTTCGTGCATTTTTCGCTTTTAAGAACATTTGGAAAATTTGCCGTCTTCGCGTTTTTTTTTCTCCCGCTGTCGCAGTCTCGGACAGATCACCGCACAGTACCATTAGCTGTGCAGTGTGGGGATGACTGCTACGGCAAAGAACATTTTCGCGAGGGAGTGAAAGTAGTGAGTTTTTGACTAGAACTTGACTGTAAAATTTGCATTTGTAGTTATTCAATAGGTACTGTGGGATAGCTGTGCATTTTTGATTTTTTGTATAAATGAGCACATGGCAAGCAAGGCAGCCATTTTGCAATTTTTGCACATGTCATTGTGAATGTGGTATAACTTTTAGATTTAACTCAAGTTCTATTGTTGTATGCAATTGTTCACTCACTATCAAGTTGATATTTTTGTGGGTTTGTTCCCAACCATTTGCTAGTGAATTTTGTGGAATAACTAGTGATATTTTTGAGGTTGCTTTACGCATGGACTTGCAATATTTTTGAATTAATAGTAGCGACACTGACAGTGCAGTTACTTTGTATTTTCACTGCAGTGTTGTTGAATATTTGTACTCACTACTCAATACTTTAAAAGATTCTGAATATTGCATTTTGGGTGAACTTCTACTTGTAATAATAATTATAGTGCACATAATATAAATTGTGCGTTACAAGTTGATCGAGTGCACAAATTAATATTGAATTCTTTGCACGTTGGTATGACTATGAGACTACTTGTACTCAGTACTTGTACTTGTATTCAGTGTACTTAAATATAAATTTGTGCAAGCCTGCATTACTGATGTCACAATGAAGGTTGCAGTGCATGACTCAGTAGATATTTATGTGCATGCTTAAATGCTATCTGTAATTATTGTTGTAGTGCATGAAATAACCTATATATTTGTGCATGTTCTGTTAATAATTCTAGCAGGTATATTCAGGCTATTAATAGGTGACTGAGCAGGCGAGAAACGTCGGCACGTATAGCCGCCTACTCTTAGTCTTAGTTGGAGCACTGGGATACAGGTATTTGTAGTTAATTTAATTATTTTCGTGGGAATTTATATTAATATTAAATAGTTTGGGGATATTTTAAATCTCTGAGCTATTATAATATTAGGAGATCACTGTTTTACGTTGGATTCATTGGTCTTCGGGTTTTAATTTCCGTTTTTTTCCTTTCCTAAAGGTTGCTACTGCTTGCCACGGTGGCCTTCGGTCTTATGACTGGGGGGTTTGCCAGAAGTTGGCTTGCGGTTATTTCGGCGTGCCTTCTTGGCTTCTGTGAGTCAGTTGACGTTGCAGGTAAGCAGGGTCTTGGATACGTGTATATTAGGTTAGGTTGTTCCCCTAAAAAAAAAATGAAGAGGGGGGAGTGAAAGGATTATTGTTTTTATAGATTTTAATTGAATCATTGTGATTTGTAATGGATCAATACGTGAGGATCAATTACTGTGAGACCCAGGAGTTGATCGAGGGTTTACGGATAAGTGAGAGGCTAGCAGCTAGCATTATTCATCACCGTAATCTGCAGACTGAAGGTGATATAACCCCCAACGTTTTGGTCAGATTTCTGGAGCCCCTGGTCGACCGGCGTGAGCTAGATCTCATTATGGGATCCCTAGACTTTAGCCTTAGGTCCTTTGTTTTTGATGATCCTTGCTATCCAGTAGAACAGCGGCAGCAATATGAACCTGAGCTGAATCGCGCTTTAGCACTCCAGGGCTCTTACCCCGGGGAACCGCAGCAGCCGTATGCTCCAGCTGAACCCCAGCGAAATCGCGCGTTAGCTTCCCAGGGACATCACCCCGCGAAGCCACAGGGAAACAACCCCGTGGCACCACAGGGATATCACCCCGTGGAGCCACAGGGATACAACCCCGGGAAGCCGCAGCAGCAATATGTGCCAAAGCGCGTGTCTTCACAGGGCGTACAAACCGAAGGTCATACTTCTTGTCTAGATCAAATTGACACTGCCGGTCGTTTAGAGTCGGCTATGAACAGTATTTTACTTTTGGTTAATCAACTAGACAAGGAGGTTGACTGCAGGTTTGATAGGCTTGATAAAAGGCTAAACGGAATGGAGCATCGGCTATCGCAAAGCGAGCAATTATCCGAGATCAAAGCTGGGGTTACAGAGAACAGAACCGCAATCCAGCTCTCAGGCCTGGGAAGCAGACTGGTGTCTCTCAGCGAAGCAGTCACCCACACCCACTCGACCTTGAAGGATAAGATCGAGACGTTGGAAAACGGCCTGGACAGGCTGTGCCTCATCACCGAGCAGTCCCGTCCGCCAGGATCTTCCTCTCCTACTAGCGGTGGCGTTGATGTGCGGTTTGCGGTGGTAGATGAACCACCTGCTTATGACAGCCCACTGGATCTTAGCCTTAATAGTGTTCGGTCACATTTTATTCCAATTGATCCAAGCACTGTCAGGGTGGAGACAAATGAACATAGTGCAGTCACTGCAGTGGAGAGGGAACCATTTTTTATTAATTCAATTGTCCCGCGTCACGATTGCCAGAGGGAAACCCCGTGTGATCTGCAGTCTCCTACTGATGGAGTGAACATTGAATCTGCATCGGTCAAGCAGCATGGTCCGGTAAACTGTCGTGGGTTGGGATCGAGGGCCGCATCCCAGCCTTGGCAGCTATCGGCCCAGCATTCAGCGCCGGCGAGCTGAACACAGCACTTGCGCCTAGTGTAGGTGAGGTGGGTGCTACGGCATCCTCCAGTAGTGCCACGGGAGCCAGCAGTCTTGCCAAGCTCGGCCAATCGGTCACACCCACAGATGTCAAGGTCTGTAATGACTACCACAAATTCTTGGACATGTGGGGTGAAGGATTTGCGAGTTTGGCAGTGGTTCCATCGCTGCGAGCATATTATCGGCCGTTCCGTATGGTCCACGATCGAGGCAAGATTATTGGGGAATTTATGAGTTCAGTTTAGTTCAATTTTATTTTGGTTAAGTTGTTTGAATGATGGACTATAAGGCTAGCTCCAGATTTGAGCACTATTGTATGTTTGGATACATTTGATTTGGTTGTGACTGAGTGAAAGACTGTAAGGCTAGTTATGAGTTTGAGTGTGATTGCGATATCCTTGCGATTGTGAGTGACTGGTGATTCTTTGACGTATGTAACCATGACTGGTGTGTGCTGTTTCTTTCTTAGCAGTTGTGGATCCGTGATTGTTTGTGTGTATGACCTGGCTGATGATTCCTGTTGAGTGTAAGTGAACGGTTATTGAGCTAGGTGTGTAGGTGCTTGGGTTTGAATGAAAATTAATTGAAATGTATGTCGATGGCTTCATCATTGCGTGTGTATGGCTGTGTTTATAAGGTGTTAGCATCCTCTACTTTTGTGGGTGAGCTAATTATATTATAAGCATAGGTATGCATGAGTGTATGATTGCTTGATCTTACCAGGATGTATTGTATGCAGTTATGGTTATAAATGTTAGATTGCTGTTTGTCATCATGATCGTGACTACGAATTTAAAGTTAATAGTTTGTAGTTAAGTGATAGTGAAACTTGTTAATTATAGCGGTGACTGGTTTTGAGTTGTTATTTGAAGTTGGATGAGCTGGTAGTTTATTTTATAGTAGACTAGGGTGCTTGTGTTGTTTATGCCAGTAGGTATTGTGTATAAGCGTATGCTTTTTGTAAAATTTTGGATGATTGTTAGTGGTGTTTGGAATGTAAGCTCATCGGGGGTGGTACCTCTTAGTGTCGAAGTGTGTTTATGGATGTGTGACTGTTCCTTTTTTGATAAAAGGGGGAGGGAAATGTGTGAGATGACTTTTATTTATTTGTGTCTAAATTAGACCTACTTATGAAGAGACAGGGCTGGTCTCCATAGATCAGATTCTCCCCGTCTCTCTAGTAGTTTTGAGTCTATGCTTTCCGGCTGAAGAGACAGGGCTGGTCTCCGTTGATCAGATGATCCCCGTCTTGCTCGACAGGGCTGGTCTCTGTTGATCAGATGATCCCCGTCTCGCTAGACAGGGCTGGTCTCCGTTGATCAGATGATCCCCGTCTCGCTAGTAACTATACTTTTCTTTGGGATTGCCTCATTAGTCTAGCTATGCCCTTGGTTGTCTCCCCTCGGATTGTTTTGGACCTTGCATGCATCACACAAGTTTCGGCGGGTATTGAAATTGATTGAGCGCATTGTGTAGTATGCCTATGAATTAGTATGGTGCGCAATTACATTGCAAGCGAAAGCTCCTCGCAACCATTTGCCTCAATTGATATTTTGCCTATTGTATAAATATGGAATTTAGTTGGAATATGCATTGATATTTGGTTGGGAAATTGAATGCATACATGCACGCCAACGTTACTTTGTTTGGCGATTCTTGATTTATATATGGTGATTGAATTTATAATTTGTGGTTATGACAGGCAAGTGCTCGTGTCCGCAGTATTGTAGTCGATGTTCATAGAAGTAGGTTTTCAATTTAGGCAACTAAGTGGTTATTAACGCATCCAGGGGCGTTCTTGAGTGTGTTTAAATGTAGAGGGATCGTTATTCGTTTATAATTATTAGCAGGCTGATCAGGAGAGCTGAACTACTAGTCCGAACCAATTAGCATGCACGATCAGAAGCTCTATGAGCTGAACGGCTAGTCTATTAGAACTTAGCTGATCAGGAGAGCTAGTAGCTGAACTGCTTGCTAGTTGGGGAGAACTAGATTACAAGTTCGGGAGCTTGAGAGCTGAACGCCTAGTTTGGAAAGTTAGTCAGTAATCGTGTATATATATATATTGCGCCGACTCTGCCTCCGGAGCTTATGCTACATGATCGGTTGCATGGACTGAGATCGGGAACCCCGGTCTGACAGTTGTTATCTCTCAGGGAGATCTCGGTCTTAGTAACGTGTGTTTGTTTATGGCGCTGCCACCTTTCGGTAGGCTCTCGCCCTTCGTCTGTACGGCACACTAGAAGAGCTGGTGGCTGTATTGAATGTCTCCGCAGCTACCAGGAATGGGTCGGCCTGTTCGACTTTGTACCAGACTGGCCAGCCCATGAGAGCCCCAGTTAGCTGTTGGGATGGTTGTTTGGTCTGTTCTGGTGGTATTGCCCTTGGGTTGTTTTTTTTGATAGATAAGTGATCTCCCAGCTGGGTTATTTGAGGGTTAAATAATAATTTATATGTGGGTCTTGGTCTATATTGATTAATTTGTATACTGGATCCAGGTGAACCCGGTGCTCGGAGTTATTTATTTTATGTACTAGGTTTGGATCGGTTGTATAGAGCAGAATGGCTTGGAAGTATTAGGAAGATATAATATTTGATATTCGTGGTTGCTCTAGAGTAAGGAGTGTATTGTTTTGTATATAGGCTACCCACAGTAAATAGGTTCATACAAGTGTTTATTAGTTGAGAGTCAGTATGTGCCCCTGACTCTGATAGAACAGGGAGATATGTTGTAGGGACCGATTTACAGTGGTCCCTTTAAGGCTACCGTAGGAAGCACTCCCTCGCATATGTCTATACGGGCGCGTATTACGGACGCACCGTGCGCTTGTCATCGCGCACGGGTCATCGGAATGGGACGAATATCGTCATAGTTGACCTTACCTGCACTGATGAACGGACGTACTTATACCCGCAAGTCAGTGCAACATCGGCTCCACCGAACTATCCGTATTCACATGTGTGTATCGTGTGGATCGACCCAATATATCTGTATGTACCGTGTACAACAACATCACCTGCGCCGCCGCTAGGAGTCGCAACCCGGGAGCAGACCATCTGGCTTCGGTCTACCCCCGTCGCAGACCACCTCACACGCCGCTACCATCGGCCTACGGCATGCACCGGCGACGGAAGCCCCGAGCTAGGAGCAGCTCGACGACCCATGGAAGGGATGACGCCTCGGAGCAGGTAAACGCCTCGGCCCAGCCTCGCCTGTTTCCAAGGTATTTCTCACCCCGACCATAATACGTACATACATACGTTTGTCAGTATGACAAAGGCCTAGCTATGGCCGAAATATCACCTAAAACAATTTTCCACGGAGTATCTTATTGAATTTCGTTGTTTTCTATACATTTCGACTCCAAGCAGAACTTTTACTTACATACATACATACATACATACACACACACATACATACATACATACATACATACACAGTGGCGTAATGAGCAAAAACTTTTTGGGGGGCAGAACCAAATCCGTATCACCACCGGATATTGCGAAAGAGCTTTTTTTTTGCTAAGGGGGGGGGGGGGGGGGGGGGGGGGGGGGGGGTGGGGGGTGACCCAATGACGATGCGGAGCATCGTCCACGAGGCGCGAAGCGGCGATTTTTTTGCTATTTTGAACCCCCGTAAGACAGTGATGTCTTTTTGCTAAGTGTGACGTGGTGTGGCAAGATCGGTAGAGCGCGCGCTTTCGATCTGATCTCGAGATCCCGAGTTCGAACCCAGCACACTCCGTTTGACCTTCTGCAAGACAATTAATCCACATTGCTGCTCTCTACCCAGGAGTATAAATGGGTACTTGGTCGGGTGTTAATTAGCCTTCAGCGCCCGGTGGGCTGCTTTGCTAGTATGCTCCCCAGGGAGTTGAGATGGTGCGCAAGATAATTGTGCGGGTTTGACCTGTACCTGATGACCAAGGGTAATAATAAAGCGCTTAGAAACATTGTATTAAGCGCTATATAAATGTAATATATTATTATTATTAAGGGGGGGTTGAACCAATGACGATGCGGAGCATCGTCCACGATGCTATTTTGACCCCCCATAAGTGATGTTTTCCACATCACAAATTTAACTTGGCAGCCCAAGGGGAGGGGTTTAAACCCCCTAACCCCCCCCCCCCCCCCCCCCCCCGTAGATCCGCCACTGCGAAGGAGCGAAGCGACTGAGCGGGGGGGTGGGGGTGGGAGGGGGGTGTCCCCCCCTCCCACGGTAGAGAGCTTTTGCATGTTTGCACTTGAAACTGTGCAATCTGGTCCATACATGTACCTGGAAAGGGAATTCTGACTATATACGACATTTAGTATAATGTGCGTTACCCGGGGGGGGGGGGGGGGGGGTACTCAGATTATAGTCGGACGGGGTTGTGCTGCTGAGACCTCCCAACCCTTACCCACATCCAAGGGTCCTTTTGCTGTAAATAGGTACTCATGTCTATGGATCTTTTTTTGAAAAATGGACCCATGTCTAAGGATTTTTTGTGAAAAATGGACCCATGTCTGAGGATTTCGAACTTGAAATATTACATTTTTTAGCTGTAATATAAAAGAATGGCCAATCATTTTGCATTTTGTTGATACATCTTTGTATTATTAGTGAACTGTACCATACTACAGGGCGGCGCCAGGGTATTTTCCTAGGGAGGGCGAAAGTGTATACATTGAGGGTGCGAAGCGACCGAGTGGGGGAGGGCAATTTTTACACTAGAACATGTAGAATGGAGCTATCTGGTGCATATCGGAGGTGAAATTCTCAATTTTTCAAATGATTGAAAACAGTGAATAGTCTTCAATTATGATGCGGTAATTTGCATTCATATTAATAATGCGAGCGAGCGGAGCGAGCTTGAAAATTTTAGCAATTTCACAGCGAAAAAATTGCCATTTGTTTCAATATTATTGTATGGGTATATTCGTTTTTATTACTTATGATATGGCGTTATGAAGGGTAATATATAAACACTCGAGGTTGTGAAATATCAAATTTGTAGCAATTTCACATCGGAACATTTTTTGCTTCAATATTATTGTATAGGTATCTTCGTTTTTACAATTATGGCGTTATGAAGGGTAACATAACACCCGAGGTTGTGAAATATCATGTATGCGAGCGAGCGGAGCGAGCTTGAAATTTTAGCAATTTCACAGCGGAAAATTGTCATTTGTTTCAATATTGTATGGGTATATTCGTTTTATTACTTATGATATGGCGTTTTATCACCTGACTTAGTAAATATAGTACATGAGCTGCCATGTAATATTTTTGGATATTACATGGCACTGTTACATGGCAATCAGATGATAAAACAGTTGTTAACTTTGCTGTCGGGAAAATCATGGAATGTTCCCCTCGGGATTTGAAATGCTATTTCGTGAAGAAAATAAGTCCCTCGACTACGTCTCATCAGGACTTATTTACTCTTCCCTCAATAGCATTTAAAATCCGTCGGGAGTGGAACATTCCGTGCTTTTCCCTCCACCACCAGTTAACAACTGTATAATATAACACCCCAGGTTGTGAAATATCATGTATGCGAGCGAGCGGAGCGAGCTTGAACATTTTAGCAATTTCACATCGGAAAATTGTCATTTGTTTCAATATTGTATGGGTATATTCGTTTTATTACTTATGATATGGCGTTATATAACACCGAGGTTGTGAAATATCATGTATGCGAGCGAGCGGAGCGAGCTTGAAAAAGCTTGAAAATCCCAAAATCCCGGAACAATGAGGGAGAAAAGAGGGAAAAGGAATAAATGAAAAAAGGGACCCATGTCTAAGGATTTTAAAAATTAAAATGGGACCCATGTCTAAGGATCTTTCTTGTAAAAGTCACCCTTTCCAGCGGCACATCCCCGTATACCCAATATACGTGAGTACCCCCCCCCCCCCCACCCCGCCCCGGGGTGCGTTAGTGCGTCATCATCGTCATGATTCTTAACCAGAAGAGGTTATGATTGATTCGTGAAGAAAAACAAAAATGCACCCCCAAAATAATATTCGCAAAGTGACATATTCAGTTCAAACAGTGCATCAAAAGCATTATTTTATGACAAAACATGAACATTGTATTCCAGACGTATACAAGACCGATTCCCGAGGGAGCGAAACGATAACCGAGAGGGGGAAGGGTGATGGGAGGGTGTGATGGTAGGTGGGTGCACGGTAATGGTGCTTTTGCAATGTTTTAATTGAAATTATGCAATCTGGTGCATACTTAGGAAGGAAATTTGACTTGACATGAAGTAAGATCTGAGTTTTCTTGTCTAAAGAAATACTCTTTTCTTTCAATCACTTTTATCGAATTAGATAAAAGCCATGATTTGAATTTATTTGGGGGGTCAAGCGCCCCCCCATGACCCCCCACCAGTACGCCAGTGTACATACATACATACATACATACATCATGTATACACACATACATACATACATACATACATACACACACGCATACATACATACATACATACATGCGCGTCAAAACAATTTAGCGTCCTTGGATACGCTTTTTGTTTTTGTTGATGCAATTATGAATTAAAATTTGTCAGTTTGACAAAGGCCTATGACCGAAATATCACCTTAAAAAATCTTTCCACGGAGTATCTTATTGAATTTCGTTGTTTTCTATACATACATACATACATACACACATACATACATACATACATGTTCATACATTTTCCCCCAATGTTTTATTCCTCCAAAAAATATATGT